>JBAIZL010000005.1:11458384-11480884 GCA_036971475.1 Prosapia bicincta
TCCAATAGTATATATTCCGACAGAGTAGCCTACTATATTTAAACTTCTCTAGGCCTCCAATAGTATATATTCCGACAGAGTAGTCTACTAAATTTATACTTCTCTAGTCCTCCAATAGTATATATTCAGACAAAGTAGCCTACTATATTTACACTCCCCTTCATCTCCAATACTTAAAATTCTAAAGAGTGGCCCTACTACTTATTTACTACTATTTATACTACCCTACCTCTTCAATACTTTATATTCTGCCGGAGAAGTCCTACTATATTTATACTCATTTATTCCTCGAATACATTATATTCAGAGTAGTGCTACGGGATTTGTGTTATAAAATCCAACTGTGATTTGAATTGTATTTTTTCTAGATAAAAGTTTTATTTAGTAGTGTTAATAAAATTAGGAGTTGGCGTCTGAAGTTGATATAAGCTTATTCTTGCAGTGTCAGTTCACAAGTAGGCAGGAAGTCTGTTGCAGCTCTAACATGCTGATGAAGCGTTGTATTTGCAGTTTGTATGAACATTTCATTTAACCTTATTGCTTGAATGATCAAGCAGACAATGAGTCAAGACCACTTTGAATCATTCTACTGTCATTTCTTTAATCACTGCGATAATTTCAATTTCAAAGTAAACACAGTTTATTAAACATATTCTTTTACCATCGTTATTTTATTTATTAAGCTGTATGTCTCCGATTATAATCTTTCGTGAAACTTTTTTGTTTACAGTTTGTTCATCTCTACCCTCCTCTGTTAATTAGGAAAAACATAGTAACTTAAGCATGTAAATGTTTATGGTTTAGTCAGCATGATCATCGTTGTGCGCAAAGGTAGTCGGTAGATTCCGGCCTGCACGGTGAGAATGCAGGAGAATGCACGGTGAGTTGAACTCCAGATACCCGGAGGAAAGTGAAAGTTAAACCACAGTCAGAGTTAAATCCCAAATGCCCTAGAGAAAGCATCTCAATTCAAGATTTACCCTTTTCAAATCACAGACATGTGAGCGAACCCTATATCGAGGAAAGTATCTTAATGCAAGATTTACTCTTCTCAAATCACAGACATGTGAACGAACCCTATAGCGAGAAAGTATCTTAATGCAAGATTTACTCTTCTCAAATCACAGACATGTAAACGAACCCTATAGCGAGGAAGTATCTTAATGCAAGATTTACTCTTCTCAAATCACAAACATGTGAGCGAACCCTATAGGGAGGTTTGCTTAAAGTATAGAGATTTGTGTTATTATTTATTACAAAAACATTTCGTGTTCTAATTGTTAGTTTATTGAGCAAGAGGTCACCTGAATTGGGTTTTAAACTACACTGAGACCAGTCTGGCTGAGCGGAGAATCTACCCTATCATGTGAAGTGAAATATCCCATCATGTTTTAGTTTAGCGTTTAATTTCTTGTACTATACAATTCGCAAACCCTATTTGAATTACTGCTTTACATTATTAACTATGGCGATTATGTTTATTCTTTGTAAATAGAAACCACAGTTCTATAAAATTTGAAACAATACTCACATACGTACAAAATACTCACATATGTCACCAAAACTTACATATATAAACCATACTCACACATATAAACAATAAACCTACTACCATATGTAAACAAAACTCACATATGTAAACAATACTCACATATATAAACAATAAGCCTCCCATATGTAAACAACATTCACATATGTAAACAATACTCGCATATGCAAATAATATTCACATATGTAAACAATACTCACATATGTAAACAATACTCCCATATGTAGGCAAAACTCACATATATAAACGATACTTACATAAGTAAATAATACTCACATATTTAGACAATACATATGTTAACAACGCATATGTGAAAAACTCACATGTGGTAACAATACTCACATATGTAAACAACGCATATGTGAAAAACTCACATATGGTAACAATACTCACATATGTAAACAATACTCCCATATGTAGGCAAAACTCACATAAATAAACGATACTTAAATAAGTAAATAATACTCACATATTTAGACAATACATATGTAAACAACGCATATGTGAAAAACTCACATATGTAAACAATACTCACATATGTAAACAATACTCCCATATGTAGGCAAAACTCACATATATAAACGATACTTACATAAGTAAATAATACTCACATATTTAGACAATACATATGTAAACAACGCATATGTGAAAAACTCACATATGTAAACAATACTCACATATGTAAACAATACTCCCATATGTAGGCAAAACTCAAATATATAAACGATACTTACATAAGTAAATAATACTCACATATTTAGACAATACATATGTAAACAACGCATATGTGAAAGACTCACATATGTAAACAATACTCACATATGTAAACAATACTCCCATATGTAGGCAAAACTCACATATATAAACGATACTTACATAAGTAAATAATACTCACATATTTAGACAATACATATGTAAACAACGCATATGTGAAAGACTCACATATGTAAACAATACTCACATATGTAAACAATACTCCCATATGTAGGCAAAACTCACATATATAAACGATACTTACATAAGTAAATAATACTCACATATGTAGCCAATACATATGTAAACAAAGCATATGTGAAAAACTCACATATGGTAACAATACTCAGATATGTAAACAATAAAATAAAATTCATGAAGTATAAAACACATCAAAAGCATACTAAAAGATAGATTCCAAGAGCCACGTATACATGGACTAAAATGTACAGTCTGTAATCGATCGGTCAAGCATCACAGTTTTCGACAAAGATACAAAGAACACATAATTTCGATTTAAAATAATACAGCGTTTGTTATCTTTTGCTAACCATTTAATAGAAACAGGACACAGTTACATAAACATCAGTACACAACCTGGACATTCTCCACATCTACAAAAAGGACCTCTTCTTCACACACTATAGCAAAAATGAAATTAGGAATACGAAGATAGAAAAAGAAATAAAATCACATACTAAATTAACAAAGTTTATACAAGAGATATACAATGTTCAATCCAGATTATACACAACCTGCTTTTAAAATCTGCGTCACTCAGCTTTACAACGGTCTCTGGTGTCCAGTCCAAGCTCTGATGATTAAGTAGTAAATTCCAAAACGTTATTTCTTAAAAGCTCTTGAAACTTTTACTTTTATTATAAGTCTGTAGAAACCGTTAGATTACACACTCTCCTTATAAATATATATTGTTCAAATTTCTAATCGTTAATAGAATACGTTTTGTTTACCCACTCAAGTTAAAATGCAGTTTTTAAAACTTGTCGTGGATGACACTTGATGTTTAAGAGTTTTTCAAATAATAATTCATTAATTAAATTTATTCAACCAATTTTCATAATTAATTTCGTTTTATAATTTGCCACCTAATATTGTGATTCTGTCATAAGTATATGCATGTTTATACTGTAATTGTAATTATTTAATAAAAAGTAATTACAATAAAATATTTTATCTTGAGTAGAAATTAACTCATTTTATTTTCATTACTTGTTACAAAGAATTTTGTTACTTTGCTAATTACGTATTCTGAAGTAAACATTCGAAGGTTTTTTAGTCTCTATGCCTGCCTACCTAACAAGGTAACCATTACGTAAATCTTGTTAGCACCAGTTAGCCGGAAACTATTACACAAACATTTCGCACGGAACGAGGTCCCCTGAAGAATGAAAACTAATAATTTAGTTACCATCTCTATAGTTGGAAACGTAACTGCATGGGTAGATAATATCCGACGTTAAAAACAGGTTTTTAACAAAAGGATGGGAAATGAGATAAAACCTTAGAGCTCAACTTTATTGTGAATTTTAATTCATTCTCATTGCGGAAGTTGCGATCCGGCGAAATCGTTTGCAATGTTGGTTTTGTGGCTCAGCGCATGCGCAAATGGCTAAGAAAGCCTTCCCCTCAATTTACGTCGAGTTGGACATAAACGAGATAGCACACAGAGTGAGTTCAGAACCGGTTGATACATTGTTGACCAGTCATGGATTGCAAACTGCTTTTTTTGGTCCTAGCTGCTTTTGTGCTGTCAGTAAGTATAACACTATTTAATTAAATATTATTGTGAAATATTTATGAGTAGGGCATATTTAACACAATCACGTAAAAACAAGTAATTTCCAGTTATAGTAACGCGTTTCGATTCTATCTTGAAAAATAATTTTAAAATAAATTTTTCAAAAACTCTGTAATCTTACATTGGCTTTTCAAAAATATTGATAATTTAATAGACCTATTATTGAAATATAAAACTGAAAATTTTATTTTTGATACTGTTAAACGTTTTTCTAAAATATTATTAAAAATGATTTTTAATATACAATGAAAATTAAAATGTAACAATATTTTAAAGTTAGTTTTGAATTATAACGAAATTGACAAAAATCACAAACCTAACCTAACTTAGCCTGTGCGTTATTGTTATGGTGGTCAATACACGATCATGTCGTCCGAGATGTGTTTAGATAAATCTTTGTTTTGGTATGGCTATATAACTTAGGTTAAATAGGTACCCATTTGGGTTTTAAGGAAAAGATTGTAGGAGTGTTATAAATTGCCATCAATGCTACCGCAAACAATACAACCTGGGTACACATAGTATCTTCTTCCTACACATAATCAATATTGGCAAAACAATTACACCTCAAATCCACGTCTTCAGGAAAAAATAAGAGCAGTGACGACGCTCCATTGTAGAACGTCCACAAATCTTTTCTAAAAGTCGTTAAAACATCCTCTCTTAACAGTGATTTTCATAGATGTAGAGTCAAGCCATAGCAAGTGCTTTTAGACGCTCTTCGTAAGATTTATCCCTCGAATTAAGTAGAACCTCTGTAGTTCGTCACCTTCTGTAATTCGTCACCGCATACATCATAGTAACAACACGCATCGTTTGCACTGTCACGTAATATAGAAGCCATCGGAAAAGAATTCTTTAGTACAAAAGAAAATGACAGACTTTTTGAAAACTAAAATTTAAATAGATTTAAAATACCTTGTTTTTACTTGTTAGTGTTATTGTTGTTACTAGGTACTCTAATATGGTATTCTATGTCTTTTACGAATATAGAGTAGCTTACTGTATTTGTAATTACAAAATATACTGATGGCTACCTGTGTTTTTATAGTGTTGTTGAGTTTTTCGTCCGATATAAATCACGTTAAGTACAACATTAATTACATTACGAGCCTATTTATGTACTATGTTTACCCACGATTACTTGTTAATTTCACGACTACAGTGATTCGTCTTTTTCTCAAATTCGTCACCCCCTTGGTCCTGAAAACGACGAATTAAAGAGGCTCTACTGTATTTCTAAACGACGTTATTTTACATTCTATACACGCGTTTAGTAACAACTCGTAGTTTACTGCCCGCTAGTTTTATATATCATTAAATTATAATACATATTTTGAATTCTTTATGATATTTGTTACAAAACTGGATTTGAAATTTAAATAATTGGTTACAATAATAAGTGATACAATAAATAAAATAAACTACTTAGTCCTTCTGGTAGGTTTTCCCCCAACCCCCTTTGCTTACTTGCGTTTAAAGGCTAATCAAATTACATGTTAATAGAACAAGGTACAAAAAACAAGAATAGATTACTTCAGAGGCTCTCAACAAAATCTTTTCAAGGACCCCCTCATCGGCCGCTATATTGACAAGGACCCCTTAAATTTTTAAACTTAAATTGTAGATTACAAGCAAAATAATTTGAGTTATATTAGTTGTTACTAAGTAATTTATGGTTTGCCTACTATGGTAATTTATGGTGGAGACTGTTCTTACTTACGAAAATTAAATTTGATGCTACCACGAGTTTATTACAACTACATTTAAGAAGTGTTTAATTTTTATTTAAGATAAAAACAGTATAAGACTGCCATCACTTTAAAGTTTGTAAGTCCAGGAAAATTCATTAAACTTATTAATACTGTATTAATATTTTGTTTAGAACAAGGAGTTAGTGAAGTGAAAACAAGTATTACAAGTCCGTTTTATTTGCCACAAAAACAGAGAAAAACTATTGAATAAGAATATTAATTATTCTAAATTAACTCACAACTTAACAATAATTCCAATTAAATAAGTTGAATTTGTCCTTTGAGTTCTTGAATTTAAAAATGTTAGGTTCCATAGTGACACTCTTACTCTGAAATCATACTGCATATCAAATCTATTCCTATATTTATTTTTCACGAAGCAATAGTTACGGATACGACAGCAGTGAACGTGTTAAATATGAATATTTTAATTTCAGGGACATCTCACGGACCCCTAGAGGTTCGCGGACCACCTTTTGGGAACCACAGTATTGTTTTTCAATATGTAACATTACAATTTAGAAAAGTAAGACAGTTCTTTAACATATTGTCCACTAGAGCTTGGCTCGTATAAAAATGACTCCATTTCTCTTAATATACTGTAAATGAACATTTTAAGAGCAATGGAGTTTCTGCAAAACGAGTTTAAGAGCAACGATCGTGTTCTCTGAGTGTATTTCCCCGCTACGTAAACCAGATGTGACTCACGGAAAAGGCTCCACTAAAAATATTTGTGTTATAACAACAGTGAAGTTATTATAAAGTAACGAAATTAAAATGATTGTTTTTATATCTCAGGATATCTATAAAATATCACCATATATTAAAAGGAAACAGTTTTTAGATGATACATAGTCTGTTATAAAACGTCTATAAAAATAATAATAGATTCATAGCTATAAAAGGTTATAAGCGATCAAAAAGCAATGTTTATAAATTTTGTTATCTAAGGCAAAACTTTATACGTTTTGTAAAAATTTAAATATCAAATGGATATTAAGTTAAATAGAGCTTAGCTAGAGAGAACATTCGCAACGGTAAAAATTAAAACAGTTCACTTAAAATCTCATTACACACTAGTTTATTAAATCATGCAGACGGGTTTCGACGACAATGCCGCCTTCATCAGTGATACTACGATATAAGTGACTGGCTTCATCAGTTAGTAGCTAATCACTGAGGAAAGCGACATCTTCGTCGAAACTAGTCTGTATGTTTTAATAATCTAGTGTGTAATGATATTTTGAGTGAACTGTTTTGTTTTTATAGAAATGAATATGTTTGTTAATAATAACCAAACAACTTGCTACATACCTTTGAAATAAAAAGGTGAAATGCGTTATTAGCATTCTAAAATAATTATAAAGTGGAAAAAACTGTAAAATAGCATCGCATTTTAGGTAAATTACTTTAAAATTAATTTGTAAACTAAAATAGAATGAATATTCAAAGCTTCAACAAAGAACTCTTGAAAAGTTGTGAAATAAAAGATATTCGTTGAATGTAATTTGTTTTCAAGGAGCTTTTTTAATAAAAAATTAACCAAACACAGACTCACAAGAAATATTTTACAACTTACACTTTTGGTACTTCGGCAAAAAAACACCAAAGACTCTTGTCCGTGATTCAGCATTGAACAATGCCCTGATCTGGTGCGAAACGTGTCTGCTGAAAAATATCAGTGGGTAGTGATTTTTTTGCCAAGTGATATTAATAAGTATAATGTATATTTAAAAAACCTCAAGATGTACAACACAAAAACTTCAAATATTTTATTTCTTCAAACTCGTTTCAGAGACAAGGTCGTCATCATTACTAGGTTATAGGACTCTTTGTTACTTAATTATTTGTAAATATAAAACCACCATTATTAACCCTTATAAACTTGTTAGCCTTTGTTTAAAGAGCCGGACTAAGGGTTTGCTGTAGTCTAGTTCAGGGATTGCCAACAATCGGCCCGCGACCTAGTTTTATGCGGCCTAAGAGGAATTTTAAAAACCATTAAATGATTGATTTATTTATAAATGTTTAACATAAAAATATTGGTTTATAACAGAAATAAATCACCGCAAGAATGAACTAAACTTGAAATTACCACGTCCAAATCAAACCATACCTCAGTTTGTTGGGCATTTGGGCGAATTTGTAAGCCGACTTAGGATTTTCCAGTCCAGCTTTAAAAAAAACCAAACTCGTACATTTTTCATCATGCAAAGAAATCATAGAAGAAATCCCAAACAGTTATTTAAATTTTTGTCTATCTATTTTAGATAAGCTTCTGAACCCGTTTAATGGACGATTTCTGGATTTTAATTAAATGCGGCCGCATCTCTTCTTATTTATCGACTCTATGCCTTGTGATATTTCACAGTAAGATGACAAAATTCAATTAGAGCTTTATGCCTTGCAAAAGAAATAATTTTTCAGACAAGGTTGGTAACTGGTACAGCATTTTGGAGTATATTGACTGAGGAAAAATATCCCAGACTACGCAATTCCAGTAGAAAAATAGTTTCAATATTTGGTAGCACATACTTTTGTGAGTATACCTTTTCAACAATGACATTTATATAATCATCTCACTATAACAGCCCCACAGACAACCATCTTCGAGATTTGATAAAGGTTGCAACCACTTGCCTACATCTGGCCTATTGATGTATGTGTGGAATTACCTATGCGACCCTCGTCCTCACTGAAAATATTGAAGTGGTCCTTTAGGGATAAGAAGTTATCCATTCCTGGTCTAGAGTATAGCATCCGAGTGGTGCCCCTTAATTAAAAACTTCAATTTCTGAACAAATAGTGATATATACAGTAGAACCCTTATAACTCGTCACGTTTGGGACCGAGGGGTGACGAATTCCAGAAAAAGACGAATTAAGGAAGTTATGAAATTAATCTACGAATTTCTTGCGCCGTTGCTACTTTCAACACATACTCGATAATAATCACGAGCTATTTAAGGTTTATAGATAAGGTGACTCAGTGCAGTTTCTCACGGCCAGTTTGTTAACAAGGTGACTCAGGATAAAAATCCGGAAAATACCTTGCATTCCTCCTTCAAGCATTACCATTGCAGGCTTTAGAAATGCCTAGCTGAGAGAAGTCATTTGCGATGTTTGTTTGATACAATAGAACTTTTATAGATACAATAAAACTTGTGAGAGAGTGAGAGAGATAGAATGTTTAATATATAATTTCATACATACAGGGCCATTTTATAATATATAATAGCATACATACCTGTGACAATATATCCAAATGGCATTAACTCCCTATCTTTATAATGTTGCAATGTATATAGTACATCAGGCTTAAAAACATGACACAATTTTCACCTTGAAAATGTTATAAGTATAAAATGAAGTGTGAAAAATGTTTATTTTAGTTGGAACTTTGTCACTGTTTTTCTTCTGATAATTGTTCAATGTCTATTTAAGTGTTTGTAGTTGCTATTTTCAAAGTTGATTCCAAGTGACTGTCAGACAAACGCGTACGATTTTCAGATTTGGCAGTTTTCATTAACGAAAAACCACGGTATGTTACCACATTCTTGTTTTTCCAGATTTAAACATAAAACACACATATAACCTAGCATCGATTTTTCCACCTAGGTTATTTGACAACAAATTTTTAAGTTACTCTGTGAATATAAAAAAACTTATAATATTAACTGCACATACTCCCACATCTCTTTCTCTCTTTTGCAATTTAACATATTTGAAATCTTTATATAACAACAAACCGTGTCCCGATGGCCTTACCCAACAAGTTAACGTACGCCTTCATCAGAGGCGGGGAAAGCTAAAGCCAAGTTCAGTCCGGTTTGCTGCTATACTCCCGAATTCCACTGTTTGCTTTTGAATGCACACGTTTACAACATTCAGAGATTGGCTCCAGTTTGATATATTTATTTCTGAAGTCTTAAGGCTGTCAGCCATTGTAATTATTATCGTCCACGAAGGGTAGAAAATACTCTGAACATATATATATATATATATATATATATATATATATATATATAGGATGAAGGGAGGACATAAAACCCTTGGTAGCAGAGGCGTAACCAGGACAATATATTGGGGGGTACAACTAAGGGGCAGGGGGTGAAACCACCTGGGGAAAACTAGAACATTTTAATCTCTAAAAAGCATATTTTATGCTATTTTGACAATTTAAATTACACATTGGTTGGGTCGTTGGGAAGCTGTTTTGCCAAAACAAAATAGGCTGTAAAATATATTTTATAAAAATGAGTTATTTTAGTAAAATAATCACCAACAATCAATAGCTTTTACTCCAAGAACAACCTTAATGTTTACTCAAAGAAAAGAATAATGAAATATAAATAAATCACTCTTGCTTTATGAAAGCTATAGCTACAGTATTTGTTTACAGTGTTCATTGTGTAATCCAAAATACAAAAGCTAACAAAAGTGGAATAGAATACATTTGTTTTATAAGATAATATTTGTCTGCTAAAAGTATTAGCTTGTGGGCGCATCCCCCCTGCGCCCCCTCTGGTTACGCCACTACCTCGTAGAGGATATAAGGGCAGAGCATGCACCACGGGTGTACAGTCGAATACCTGAAGTAGACCTGCTCTCTATTGGGATCATACCGAACTCTCTATTCGTTACACTTTCTTGTATGACGGATAAGGTAAGGCTCATTGAATTAGATAGGACGAACGAGAATACGTAATGATCTCGTGGAGTTCCACGGGAATAGGAGATATGGCATCTCTAAGGCAGGATTGTTCAACCCCCAACTTCGGCAAAAGAAGTGGACACCCGATGTTTATTAATCCATCCCGAATTTAGCGTATTACAGTAGAACCTCTCTAATTTGTCACGTTCGGGACCGAGGGGTGACGAATTCGAGAAAAAGACGATTTACGCAAGTCATGAGACTAAAATGTAATTGTGGGTAAACATAGCACATACATAAGAGAATAGGTATGCGATGTAATTAATGTTGTATTTACAAGATTTATGACGGCTGAAAAATCCAATAACCCTATTACACTATCCTACTATAAAAACACTATTAGTCTGCATTATACTTCGTAATTTCAAATAGAGTACGTTACTCTATTTTAATAAAAGACATAAAAAACATATTACAGTACCTTTTAAGAACAATAACAATAGAAAGAAGAAATACAGTATATAAAATCTATTTACTTTTTAGTTTTTAAAAAAAGTCTGTCATTTTTTTGTACTATAGAATTTTTTTATTGTATTGCAAGCTGCCGAATTCGTCTTCAAATAATCAATTTCGTCTCTCATGGCATCCAATGCATTACGTTAGCATTTCCACATAAGTCACTTCATTTTCTGGGCAAATGTGGTGAGAGATTTTCTCAGTAATTGAAAGACTCATGTCCAGACATCGACCTGTCTGCTTGCTCCTATAGTACGTGACAGTGCAAAGGATTATTGTTATTACTGTGACGAATTACAGAAGGTGACGAATTAGAGAGTGGCGAATTAGAGAGGTTCTACTGTACTTCATAAATTAAACTAGTTGTGCACACTATTTTATTAAATAAATCATTTAATATAATAAAATTTATTATAGGCCCTAACAAGAGATAAGCTTGTAAAAATAGTATATGAAAAATATGTAAAATACTTGTTTTTCTGAAATAACGGGTCTTTTTTAATACCTCCCCTTATTTTCAATTTTTTTTTCTATAGCTACCAAGTGTTAATGTTTATCCATTATTACTGACCGTGACTCTAATCGGTATTAATTGAAGCAGTAAAAATATTTGTGTGGTCAGTTTTAAAATCAGTCCCGAACTACTGATTGGAAAATTATATGGAAATATTTATTGAATTGGAAATATATAGATGGATATTTATATTGGACAGATATGAAGCCTGTTCTGACTCGCTTTTAAAAAACCCGACGAAAATCGGACGAAACATGACGGTCGAAATCGATGAATTGTAACATAAGAAGGTCGAAATATACGGTGAACTAACTTAAATTACCTCTAGAAAATACCCTTGTAATTGTACTAACACTTGGTGGCTACAGAAAACAAATTGAAAACGCGTTGACGTATTAGAAAAGGCCCAATAAATTTTCCCACAGTTTTTCTAATAGTATACAAGCAGTAATGTTTAAGAAAAATGAAATACTTTCTACTAACAAAAGTTTATTAGAGTTTTTTTATGGCAGACAAATATATAGGCCTACACCTGGTAGAAAGCTAAAGTGAAACAATGAGTCCGGTAGGATTAGGTTAGTGAGTGACCACGGTAGCATTTCCAATTTATGTTTATCAAGGTTTCCCAAACTACAGCATTACCTACATCTAGTTATAAGGAAAGCTGAACAAGCTTTTACGGTCTTTGTTATCTCCAACTAGATATCAAACCTCAAACATGCTTATTAACTGTTACATATTGTTCGTACACACTCCTAATCTTACACCATCGGTGACATGAAATTGTATGATTGTAATTAGAAAAGTATTTTGCTATCGTTTTCCATGACTGAGTCAAGGACGGTTCCAGGGGAGGGCCAATTGCACCACCCGAGATGTTTGGTACTATTTTTATTTTATAAATATATTTTTCATATTCGGAACACATTTAAATTTATCCCAGTTTAGGCCTACTTATAGGCATGTATTTTTCATTTGACTTTAATTTTAAAGCAAAGTATATTGGTTTTTTACATTTATATAATGTTAGGTGTAGAAACTCATGTAATAACATTGGTAGTTCCACCCAGCATAAGCAACACTGACATGTTACAAGTCGCGCACTAGTTCCGTACCGGCTCGGCTATACTAACACGGTGTATTACGACTCCGCGTCGTCCTCGTCAGACCGGGGCGTTTGATGAAACGATGAAAGTTCAACAACATTTTGTATTATTTACAAAGTAATAATTTGGGTATTTATGTAAATTCAGTTAAAATGGATGTTTTTATGGAAAAAATTCCAAATTTCCCTGATTTACAAGAATAGCTTAAAATTCCATTTCCAGGCCTTTATTTTTGAAAGTTTTCCGCCACAAACCACCCCATGTTTTGATGTTTTAAACAAATATAGAAAAACTACATGATAAGAGGAATACTATTCCACCCCCTCTAAAAACTTAAAGTAATCAACTTTTTCAGTAATTGATATCAGGATCAATTACCGCTTTCTGGTTCGATTTCTGCAAAAACCTTTCACTTATATTTATAAGTTTACGCGACTGACAGTGGACTGAAGTGGTAGTGCAATATTTCGGCTTTATAGCACACACACACACACATAATTACACAATATGCAAATATATAATGTCGTTTTTATAGCGTCTGCCTTGTCCGATTTCTAAACTTGACCTCAATGTTTTCCTATTGTAGCAGTGTTCCATCGATAAGCTACTTTCACTTTTGGATCCATGTTAGTCGGGGTCTCCCCTTTCTTCTACTTAAGATCGTCCATTTCTACTGTGTTGTTCTTGCTCTTGTCTGGTTGTCATAATACCCACGTTTCTGCCCCAACTTCATGAGTTAGACATCCCTCTCCAGCTGCCACAATTGACTGCTCTCCCCTGCTCACAGAACTTAACTTCTCTCTCTCTCTCTTTGGCTCCAAAAACGTAACTGCTTTCTCCTGGATTCCTTGATACTTATTAGTCACATTGCTTCCCTTTCTCCCTGTCTTATAAGAATTTAAATGCTTTTTTTGAAAATAAACACATTAATCGCAAACAGAATCCCTTATTTACAGATATAGAACAGTTTCATTTTTACTCTTAATTGCCTCGCAAAGTTTGCACAATGCTTAATCTTTACTAGCTACATTTCAACATACGTTTTCTTTATCCTTATTATATATATATATATATATATATATATATAAGTAAAATATATTTATATAAGTAACCAAGCAATGAGAAGAGAAAAAAGTATTTATATAAATAATGAGAAAAAGTATTTATATAAATAATGAGAAAACAAATTTAAAGAATAAAAAAAACTGGAAAGGCAATAAGTATCACCTGTTGGAGCTCCGAATGAGTATTCCGATTTTTGCGATAGAGTTTACATCAACCGTTTATCCCATTTAGCTTCCCAGATCATTATTTCATCAATTAAACAGATAAAATGCCAGTAACAGCGGAAGTTGTCAAAGCTCCGGACGGAACCAGTAGAGGCCGGACAGTTGTTTTTAACAGATTCTGAAGGTCCTTTTTGAAATGTAATTGTTAGCTAGGTCTGTTCGTTGCTTTATCTAAAATTATTCAAAATTAGAGTTAATTGCTGCTAGCCTTGAAACGTCGAGAACGCAAACCTTGCTTAGAAACATTGCAAAAACCACATCCCGTAATCACAACCATGCAGATCCCTTTGCTTCGTTTTCAAAACGTAATTTTTTCAGAGTTCTATTTAAATAATATTAAATAATAACTAAACGGCTTACCATGAGTAAGCTTTCATTCTCTCATTCGTGACGTAAATACTTTGAGTACTTCACCGCCTAAAACCTTCACAAGAAAAACGGTGACAGAAAAAAATACTGGAAAGGTTCTAATCATAGAAAAGAAAGAGTTAAAGGAAACATAATAACTATGAACTCTACGAATATAAGCTCTGTAAATAGGAACATTCTGGTCTACAGAAAAAACTTGTGATGTAAGCTTTGAAAGTAAATCTTCATCCATTCCTTAAACAAAACCAGAAAGGGCGCAATTAGGTGACCAGACACTGGAGTTGGCTTTCATGAAGACTCAGCGAGCTGGAGCAAGAAAGACCGAGGAACAAAATAACGCAAATTCAGCAAAAAAAAAAAAAAATTTATAAATGCGTCTAAATAAGATCAAAAGTTTATTGATAAAAATTTAAATCCAAGCAATAAAGAGTTCAAATATTGAAATCTTTAGTTCGTCTTATCCATCAGCGGCTCCTACACACGCACGCATACACATACACACACGCGCGCGCGCACGCACACACATACATACACACACACACACACACACACACACACACACATATATATATATATATATATATATATATATATATATATATACATACATACATACATACACACACACACACACACACACACACACACATATACATACATACACACACACACACACACACACACACACATTATAACTAAAGTGTGTTCTAAAACATGTTGAATTGTGCTTGAATTTTTGTATGTGTATTTATTACTAATTGCAAATTACCTAAACTCATCTAAAATTCATTTCACATGCCCTGCTAAGCTTCACATCGCCTGCTTTACTTGTGAGCAAAATATTAGTCGAATATTGCACACAAATAACTAACACATAAAGAAACGGGAACAATAATAATTCGAGAAATCTGTTACATTAATCCCGCTTTGTGTTTATCAAATATAACGGTACAATTGGCGTACAGTAATTCTGATCAATATGTTTAATGTCATGTGACAACGAAGGCTGCAACATTTATATTTTGTTTTCCGTCTTTACTTTTTAATTCAATTGCGAATTCTGAGCGTTTTATAATTTTGTTAATAGTATTCAACTGTTAATCCCATATGACGATGAACGTTGTAGATTGTATGTTTGTTTTTCCATCTCTGCTTGTTTAATTCCATTACGAATGATCTACGTTTTTTAATTGGGTTTACCTTCTTTACGTGTTTAATTTAAATGCGAATTCTGAGCGTTTTACAATTTGTTCACAGTATGCAAGTGTTTATTCCATATGACGATGAACGTTGTAGATTTTATGTTTGTTTTTCCATCTTTGCTTGTTTAATTCCGTTACGAATATGTACGTTTTATAATTTGGTTTAACCTCTTTTCTTGTTTAATTCCATTGCGAATTCTGTGCGTTTTATAATCTTTTCACAGTATTCAAGTGTTAATGCCATAAGACGATGAACGTTGTATATTTTATGTTTGTTTTCCTATCTTTTTTTGTTTAATTCCATTACGAATGATGTACGTTTAATAATTAAGCTTCTTTACGTGTTTAATGCCATTTGTCGTCAAATACTGTTTCAAGGTAGTTTATTAATTTTTTTCACTTTATTTATTACGGATAAGTTATAATTCTTGTATTACTTATAGTTTTATTTTGTATTTTCAAGTAAAGTCAACTTTTATATCTTGACAATTAAACAGTGCCTAATCTTTGTTTAAAAACGATATCATATATTAAAGGTCATATTTATGTTAAAGACAGATTAAACAATACAAATATCGCTGTGGTTTGATGGATGAATGAGCAGCTGCGTGTTTTACAATTTTAAAACGTTCTGAAACTAAAAAGATTTTGTTTCAATTGAGGTTTGCTTGAAAATCCAAACTAGCTATGGAAATCCAAACAGGACTGGAACCCTTGGAAGTCAGAAGAGACAAATGTCTCCTAAAATTTTGGGGGAAAAATTAAAGAACAAATAGAAAGTTTTGGGAAATATATAAAGCTGCCACTTCCCGCCTCAGAACTCAGATTACTCCAGTAAACAAAGCTCTACAGCTGGAACAAAAATATAACCTTTTCCTTCGTGCAGAAGCTGTCTTATTAAATCAACACAATCGAGTCTTTGACAACCTACCTCCAGTTTTTCTAAACCTTGTTGGCCAAGGTGAAACCAAAGTGACAGGCTATGGATATTGAACTCAGGAAAGCAACATTAATGACCATCAACGAACGATTCCCTGAAAGTGACTGGCTTCATGTTTACACAGATGGGTCTTCAAACCCTTCAAGTGGAGAAACTGGAGCAGGATATTTTTCAAAATTATTTCAGGGCTCAGTAGCTTTGGGCCTCTGCTGCAGCAATTTTGATGGTGAGGTTGTGGCCATAGGAGAACCAGCATCATGCGTCATGCAACTTTCGCCGCGGCAGGTTGTATTCCTGATTGATTTACAATCAGCAATTTTGGCAGTTTTCTCTAACACACCAACTGACTGCACCTTGACAGTGTCGTGCAGAGAAAAAATGCCAAGAGGTAGGCTTCAGAATTGCGCTCCAGTGGATTCCCAGCCACGTTGGCACAACAGGGAACGGAAAAGCTGACAACCTTGCCAAGAGTACCACAGCCACAAATCAAAATATCACTGGGCTCTGCTTACACCAGGATTCACGTAGCAGCTAAGACGTACTTGAAAACATCACAAGAAAACCTGGCTGTTGGAAAGAGATGGCAAGAACTTTGCACCAACCCCATTCCAAAAAACCTGCCTCGACCTATAAGTGTTGCGCTGTTCCGTCTAACCACGGGACACGACTACCTTCAGGCGTACCTTCGTCACATTGGGCTGGCGGACACGGATCGATGGAAAGAACAGGATGGAGACCAGGAAAGACAAACAGAAAAGATGGATGGACACCACCTTCCTGCCTGCCCACAGCTCGAAGCATACAATAGCGACCCAAAAACCAGACTCTCCAAGCTCTACTGGTCTGCACGATGCCAAATGGTCGAGTTACCAAGGGCAGGCGTTGGACAAAGAAAGAAAGAAAGGTTTGCTTGAACATTATAGAATACCTTTTCCTAAAAACGCTTCTGGTTGCCAAAGTTATCCAATTATGAAGTTAAGGAAGCACCTGTGATGAGACTAAAACAAATTATCGTGCGCAGTGTATTTACCAGGGTCCAGAGCCTTCCCTAACCAAATCAAAATGATTACATTGTTTATTTATAGGTTTCAAGACCTGATACATAAATTCACCGTATGTAATAATATCTTTTAGGGGAAAGAAATATGAATGCATTGTATGTGGAACAATTGATTCCTTTATTTACAGAAGAAAGCATTAGAAAAAAAACATCATGAAATTGGCATGAAATCGACATAGGCCTAAGCGAAATTTTCGGCCTTACTTTGAATGAACGAAAATATTTCCCAATCTATCCTGGGCTTTGAGACAGTTTAAAATGTTTTTTCACAACCTATTTTTAAAAAGTAGAGTTAAAAAAATGTTGTAGCAAGTAGATCTAACGTAATCAGTAGAATTTTAATAGAAAATACGCGGCTGTGAACATAAATATCGACGCTTTTGTTAGGCTTCTCTCGTATTAAAAACATACTGACTTTTATTCATAAACACTCGTTATATCTACCACAGTTGTAAAGTGGTTTCGTATTAGCTATTAATCTCAGACAAGGCATTCCACAATTATGTAATCTTAAAATAATCATAGTTACTTGAAGCGAACTGTTTACCCAGCAATTTATCTACATCTTGGTTTTAAATGGTATAATCAAATTAGGAATGCTTATATTTTGGTTTTATAATAGCAAAAATCCGTCTTGTGGTAAAGGAATATCGTGCTTTAACCTTTTACATTGGAGTGGAAATTAGCGCAGACGACGAACATTGATTTCGAAGCTTGCTTCCAGTTGTAGTACTTTCTGGGTAGTCTACATACACTTCAGGGTCCATAATAACATTTTTCCTGTTCAGCTCCATTTATATCTTCCCAAAAACTTTAATAAAAGGTAAGGAGGTTGGAGAAAATATACGCTACGTTTTTACTGTTTCAGGGGCACTCTTGAATACCAACAAACATATAACGATGCTCATTTTGTACCACTCTATTAAACCAAAGATAGATGATGTTTTTTTTCACGGATATGTTTACAATTTAGAATTAAACAGCGCACCAAATTTGTAAGCAATTAAATTCACCTGCTGCAATTTCGTATTGACTTTAATTATATTCATTTAAAATCCGAAGGTAAATAAATGCATACTTGGAGTGTTTACTTTTAGAATCGCCTATAACAACCGTAACGCCCTATTATTACAATTGACATAAATAATAAATGAACTTTTAGTTGACATAATAAGTACAGGTACTCTTAAAAGTACTTGATTGTTGAGGACGAGAGTTAATTTATGCCCCCAAGGCCAAATCTTTAAAATTAAAAGCAGTTTTACTGTGATGCTAAATCACCATATTTTTATTATGGTGGTTTAAAATGAATTGAAACAATTTTTTGAATTGTTTTATGTATTTTTAATATAATAAGTTTAGTTACGTAATTAAATTGTAATATATAAATAAAAACGTTTGAACTTTGGCGTATTGGCAGTATATTGTGAGAGCAAAAAAAATGTCTATTAAAACATAATTTTTTTTACAAAAATTCTTATTAATCATAATATTGTTGCAGAAATTAATTGGTTACGGACGCCAAGATGGTTTGTTAAAGACAAATGAATTGATAAACATTAAATATTAGACTAGTAATACTAGTTAAATATTGTGTGTGTGTGTGTGTGTGTGTGTGTGTTTTGTGTTGTGTATAGAGTGTTTTATGTGTGTGTGGGTTCGGAATCGTGCACGTGAGTGTGTGATCTGTGTGTGTGTGTGTGTGTGTGTGTTGTGTGTGTGTGTGTGTGTGTGTGTGTGTGTGTGTGTGTGTGTGTGTTTGTGTGTGTGATCACTCTGGAGCGCGTGAGTGTGTGTGTGTGCTTCAAGTGTCTAGTCAGTGTGCTCTGTGTGTGTGTGTTTGTGTGTGTGTTCACTCTGGAGCGCGTGAGTGAGTGTGATTCACGCGACTTGTCTGTGTGCTGTGTGTGTGTGTCTGTCTGTGTGTGTCTGTGTATTCGTGCTCGTGCGCGTGAATGTGTGCGCGCACGTGTTGTGTGTGTATGAGTGTGTGAGTGTGTGTGTGTGAGTGTGTGTGTGTGTGTGTGTGTTTGTGTGTGTATGTCCACTCTCTAGCGCGTGAGTGTATGTGCTTCACGCGACTTGTCTGTGTTCTCTGTGTGTGAGTGTGTGTGTTTGTTTTTCGCGCTCACGCGAGTGAATGTGTGCGCGCACGTGTGTGTGTGTCTATCACAAACGTCGGACATTTTACCTTCAGTAATAAAATGAAATATAATGTGAAATAGATTTAAATGTGATATAATTAAAAGAAATAATATTTTAGTTTTTGTAATAAATAAATTCGTTATTCCGTTTTCGCTCGTGTATTGCAAAATAAATTCGTCGATAGGTATAAGCTAATAAGAGGCAGAGGGAGTATGTCTCTTATGTAAAGTGTAAGCCAGGGGTGCTCAATCTTTTAGGAACGGTGGGCCAATTGAGTATTAATTTTTCTCGAGCCGGGCCGCAGGATTTAAATTTCAACAATTGGAATGCGTCTTATCTAGTTGTGGTTAACTTTGAAATAATGTACCCTACATTTTAAATTAAAATGTAAACTTACATCCCATACATACACAGCCACTTTATAATTTATGATAGCCTACTTACCTGTAACAACGTATCCAGATATCAAATTCTCTATCTTGTTAATGTTACAATGTTGCTACTTGCAGCAAGTATTTAAAGTTTACTACACTTATTAATCATACTACATCAGGATTCTAAATATAAAACAACTTTTAACTTGAAAATATAAACAATGAAATGAATTTAGAAAAGTGTTTATTTTGGTGGGAAATTTGACACTGTTTTCCTTTTGATAATTGTTCAATGTCTATTTTAATGTTTGTAGTTACTACTTTCAATGTTGATTCCAAGTGAATGTCAGTTAAACGCGTACGATCTTTAGATTTCATAGATTTTATTAACGAAACTGCATGCTCACAAATGAAATACTACCGAACAAACCCGAAAATTTTTAAACTATTTCTCGCAGATTAGCCATTTCTATAGGGAACTAACTTTTGTAGAAATCTAATAATGGAACTTCACAGAATTTTTACTTTAACTGAATTATGTGCTGCTGATCAATAAGTGCCATTTGAATATTGTGTGGTGCATCCATACAATCAACACTGAACGGCGATGCAAAGATTTCAAATAACTTTTCAAATTTATTAAGATCATGAAATCTGTTTTCAAAATCTTCCTTCAATGATTGTATTATATTGTTTTATTTCGAGAAGACCAAGGTGTTAACAGCATCTGTTGAATTCATCTCAATAAGCGAAGGGAAGTTAAACAGAACTCAATTTCCCATTTGGGTGCCCCACACAGACAATTTCTTTTGAAACGCTCTTATGAGACTCACTGACGAGTTAAGCAAAATTGTCTTTGTCTTGAAGTTTGGTATTCAATTCTTTCATATGGTCCATAATATCGACATAAAATATCCATAAGTCACATAACCATTCTATTTTTAAATTCGAATACCGTAATATCACGATCAGAAAGAAAAATATCAATTTCTTTACGAATACTTCACGGGCCGCAAAAAAACATGTCGGGGGCAGCATGCCGCAGGTTGTGCACCCCTGATGTTAACTTTTGCGTATCTTGTGAAACGCGTTTTCCAAACAAAAGCGTTTTCCTAGGTACTGTAGGCAAGTTTTCTGGCGTTTGTTTTTAATGACAGTTCATTTTATAATTTTTTCAGACAAGATTAAACACACACGATACACATAAATATAAATATATATTTGCTTCCAGGTGGAATGCGGTATCATACCAGAGCCAGTTCCCGAAAGTCGCCACAAAAGATCACCCGACGATGATGATTTCGGCGATAGCTTTAAAAAAGCCTTCAAGAGTGCAAGCGACACCGTATCCGAGACAGTGAAAAACGCAAAGGACAAGGTGTCCGAGTCTGTAGACAACATCAGGAACTCCGACGCCTATCACTCAGTGAAGGAACGACTGGGCGACTTCAAGGGCAAAGTGGAAGAGTTCGGGTCGGGGCTGAAGAAGAAGATCGACGACGAGTTAAACGACTAATTACTTAATGCTACAGTATTGTGGCCTGGCGAGGATAACACATCTCATACCTGGGCTTTTAAAATGCACTTTTACAACGTTTTACTGCATATTCAGAGATTATATCAATAAGAAAACAATTTATTCAATTTAATTTTAATCAGACACTAAATTAAAATTACTAATAATACAAATTACTAATAAAAAGGTTTTAAAGATATTTATCTTTTTTTTAAATTCCTTATTATGATCTGCAGTCCTTTATTTCTCACGTTCAAGTTTCTGGAGTTTCTCTGTAACATCCTGCATCTTGTCATTGCATGTTTCCTCTTTCAGTTCTCTCAATCGAGGTATCTTGCTGATTAGTAATTACCTTCTTTCTTAATGGGAATTTCACTCACAACGTTTACTGTGTCAACAAACCAAATATATTCGGTTAACCATTTAGTGTGAAACGGTGACCTAAAATGAGGGGTAAATATTTACATATTATTTTTTCGCTACATACAAAGTCCAGGGATTTATCCACTGGCAGATTTGGGAAGGGGCAAGTACATTTATTTCAAAATTTTACGTCGGTTGCATACTTCCAGGTAAGTGTTGAAGAGAACCAGCTAAGAAAAGACGAGGTTACCAACGGTAAGTTTGGCCGTCACAATGTGTGTGTGTGTGTGTGTGTGTGTGTGTGTGTGTGTGTGTGTGTGTGTGTGTGTGTGTGTGTGTGTGTGTGTGTGTGTGTGTGTGTGTGTGTGTGTTTGTGGGAGGACACTTGCCGGGAGTTTTGTCTGCAGAGCGAGTCGATTGAGGGTCACCAATTTTTGTGGGGAATCCCAACAACGCCACCCATTGTTTTAATAGCTGAAACTAGTTTATCTACATGTCTTTTCATCAGAAAACATGTATTGTTTAATTTTTGAAGACGACCCCACAACGTCATTATTTTGCATACGATTTTTTTTCAT
>JBAIZL010000005.1:11485884-11493384 GCA_036971475.1 Prosapia bicincta
CATAAATTCAGCTCGTTACTCACGAGTTATATTGTATTATTATCATTCAAATAATAGAATATTATTACTATCATTCAATATTATTATTATTATTATTATAGAATTTCTTCAATTATTATCGCCGATATTATATTCGTGTTCAGCTATCCCAAAAACCTCCGAGTAACGAGTTTCGATCAATTTTGTATTGTACTTACGGAAAATTCCAGGAGATGAGGTTGATGTCATCCGCCCTGGGCTCCAGGTACTCCGGGGGTCATTACGGATATCATATTCGTGTTCAGCGACCCCAAAAACCCCCGAGTACTAAAATTCGGCCAATTTCTGTGATTATTCACCGAGTTATACATTTTTTTTAATCGAGCCAGTGAATGCACTTTTAAAAAATGCATTTTTCTTATGCACCGATGCAATTTTGATTTCTTATAAAGTGGCTATGTTCACAAACTTTCGTGGTGGCTTCCTGAATCGAATGCAAAAACCGCATTTCGATCCGACTTACTGCACCAATTATCGTAGGTTTGGCCTATTTTTGTGCTTTATTTCCTCGCCTAAACATCTACTAAATGTTTTTTGTTACCCACATTATTTAAACTTTGATACATCTCAATTCAAATAATTCAATATAACGATAATAATAACTTGTGTTTTTTTTATTTAATTTTTGATAGGAAAACATTTTTAGACTCGTCTAATATATTTTGTTAAATTTGATTTGAATTGAATTTGTTTTAAAAAATTGTATTAAATCAATATCTAATAAATGTTTTTTGTTACCCACATTATTTTATTATTAACTATACTAAATATTATTTACTACACTAAAGTAACAATAAAACACAGTAAATCATATGTTGTTTGGTATCATTTTTGAGCCACAAACTGCTAAAGTTAACAATAAAACACAGTAAACTATACGTTGTTGGTATCATTTTTGAGCCCGACATTAAAAAAAAAGATATCAACCTCGTCACTTCCGATAGTTTATGGCCTCAGCGCTGGGGAGACGCCACGTTTTTTTTTTTTTGCTCTCTATGTCTATTACAAGATATCAGAAATTATTTTTCATGCCTCGGAACCAATTGCGATGTCTTTTTATGCTGAGGTCTGACTTAAATGCTACTAGAAGGTTAAAAAGGATCGTGTTGCCACGAATCATCTTTTTCAATATTATTTTGTATGTCTCACCTAAATAGAAGGTATCGAAATCATTCTGTAGTTCCTTTAAAAAATACTTTCTAATATAATCTAGCTTTTCGCAAGTGACATCATCGTATATTACAACAGGGTTTGGGATTACCTAACTGGGATCATACTTTCTCTTTATCAGTGTATGGAATGTATCCGAAACTGTTTCTAAAAGTCTGTTCACGGTGTTCTGCGTTCATTCCTCGATGTCTGTACAAAGTACAGTGTACATGTCAATCACGTGTACGGCCGGGCGGAGAACAGGATACGCAGATACAACAGAACCTCTCTAGTTCTAATTAATCTATCCAAGTTGGTCGTTGGAAAGCTATATCGGTCTGTCAGTATTCATATTTACGGACTCTTGTGATGGTTTCATCTTAGAAAGCTTCGTCTGAAGGTGAAGTAACTGACGCTTTCGGTAGTGACAGCACGAAGCTTGACGTTGTACTGGTTCAGAAATAGTAATCTGTGTTTGATGTACGCCTGTCCATATAGCGACTGAACAATAACTATTTCCGCTCCACCCCTGTTCGTCGTTACAACTCACGATCGAATTGCAAGTAGTAGAATTGCGGTGGTAGGCTCTTTGAGGACTCAGGTAAACGTATAGTGCGGACCACTTAACCGTGCACTTAGCCTTGAGAGATCTCACATGATTACTCATGTACATTTTCAGTATTAGTCCAGGATCTAAAGAAGGTTGAGCATGCACTAAAAGCCTAACGCAATTTTATTATATAAAATTTTGTATATAATACAATGTTCATCAAATCTTTAAACTGCTTGTCATAACGTTATCAAAACTAACAAAGTACTTTTGTCTTCCACCCGAAAAAAGATATTCCCCCACCACTTTAACACTCTGGTAAACAATCGTATAGTGCGAGCCACGTAACCGTGGACTTGGCCTTGAGAGATGTAAAGTAGGCGAGACGAGAGGTAAAGGGTATATCTAAATACTTTCTTGCAAACATGATAAGAACTGTCAAAACACTGATTTGCATGCGATGGTCGATATTGGATAGATTCGATTATAAATTAGCTTCAGTATGAAACTACAAACAGTCTTGAAATATGTGTAGACATATCGGATGCAGAAGCAGTTGGTGTCTAGAGGATACTAGTCCAGGATGTATAGGGGATTGAGCATGCACTGAAAGCCTAACGCAATTTTATTTCAGATTATTGTTCTGGGCACTTGGGTCTTTGTAAAAACATATGTCCTAGGTCCCTAACGTGGTCGGCATACCAAGGGGGGAGGGGGAAACATCGCTGGAGGCGCGATGTACTGGAATCGTATCTTTTTAGCTATAAAAGATAGAATAACAAAAAAAATGTTTTTAAACACACAAAAATATGGGCGTTAAAAAAGGTCATTATCACAAAATACCTATCTCTAATACTGTTTTAGTTTAAAATATTTTTTCCATAACATTGAGGCTTTACTTCAGTTTTATTTCAGTAATAACTCTAAAAAACTAGTTGTTTTTATTAATTACGCTCTAAAAGGTATAAAAATTGGAAATACATATTAACCTATAATGTATAATAAAAATAGTACCTACCTATTGTTATAGTATAATGAAAATATTATATAACAACTGCCCAAACTATTATAGAAGCAATGTTACTACTGGACAGAAGCAAGTAAACGTCATGCGCATTGTCGTACCAGTCTAGATAACAAAAGAGGGTTGAGCATGCACTGAAAGCCTAACTCAATTTTATTTCAGATTATTGTTCGGGCACTTCGGTAATTATAAAGACGTATGTCGTTGCCCTCTCACGTGGTTGACATACCGGGGGGAGAGGGGGGAACGTCGCGGGGAACGTGCTGTACAGGAACCTTCGTATCTTTTAAACTATAAAAGATAAAAACACGTGTCTAAACTCAATACAATAAGGGCTTTAATAATGATTCTTACATAAAAATGGCTAATTATAATATACTGTATATTGAGTAAAAATTTATTTTTCTTAAAACATTTATTTTCACTTTGGGTTTTTCGTGAATTTCCATTGGAAAATAGGACATTGCGGTAATCGTAAGCCGGATACTAAGATGAAAGTTTGTTTTAAGGTCTTTGGAATTTAAAAAATATTTTGTTCAAATTTATACACACAGATATATACTAATACCAAGATAATTTTAGTGTCTAATTCATGGTAACTTTGGAATGAAACTTCCGATTTCGGTCTAAGTTGGTAAGCAGGTGTAATTTGTTATTTGTGGGAATATGTTTGTTAATAGGAAGAATCGATTAATCAGTAGTTGAATTTACGCTAGCTTTTTAATATGGAAAATGGGTTTTTCATTTTTTACCAAAAATATTATGTATTTCGAAATGCATTTATAAAGAACACAATCCAATCTGGAGGAACACAATTTTATATAAGATTTTTAAAGTATAACAAAAAGTATAGGGGATCGATCATACACTAAAATACTGAATAGTGTCGCTGCCCAGAAGGAACATTTTAGATGTCAGTATTGATTAAAACCATTATTTCTTTAAATAAAGTATGGTTTTAAGGTTTTTACTATCTATTAAGCTAAGAAAAGGCTTTAGTGTAGTTAATTAGTTTATAGCTACTATTGCTTGTGAACATTTGTTTTGTAGGACCTTGAATGTAATTTTGTAGCTATATAGTAATAATATAAATGCATTTACTGCGTAAGAGACCAATAAAAGTTTAGGCTAAATTTATTTAAAGGTTGATTTATTACATTCCATTGTATTTCAACATCTTATAGATCCCGTTGTGTAAACTTGTTCCTGAATTTCTCTTTAAAAGGATAATACAAACAGCATGAACTTTCCTCTTTGGAGCACGAAGAAGATGGTTTAAAACAGTTTCTACATTTGCGCGATGGAATCAAGGTTTCTAGAATTCATTTTCATCTTTAAATCCTCCAGGTATGTAAAGTTTTTCCACCAGGTACAGTTATGTTTTTTAATAAGTAGCCTGCAGTGTACTTCTCTAACATAGGCCCTATCTGTATCAGTAAATAATTCGGCAACCACTTTCAGAAGTAAAGGAAAATCACCATTAGTAGTAGAGGTCCACAACGAATTTACTAAGGTCCCAAAACAATGGGCGCGATACTTTGCAGTATCTGAAAGATAAGCGAAATCTTATAAAGTACCCTGCAGGCTACTTATTATAGTTAGTAACTCTGCGTGGTGGAATCAACGTTTCTGGAATTCATTTTTATCTTCAAATCCTCCAGATATGTAAAGTTTTTTTCCACCAGATACAGTTTCATGTCCTAAACACTTATAAACAGAAAATCTTCCATCATAGGTCTACAGGTATCGATTTTCATGGAACATGAGAGTGGTGAAGGCATAAACAATTCGCCAATTTTACAATATACCTCCCCACTTTCATGAGATGATGATTAGTCGTGCAGAAACAACATTTTTCTCGTAAAAGGGAAGCTTTTTAAGGAGTTTTAAGTATCACTGAAATGTTTCACGTGTTATAACGTTCTTTTAAGTTGTTTATTTTGCCCGTCGCAATCTTCCAAGGGCAACAGGTTACCATGCAGATATAGTTTACAAGATGATTGAAAGGGGTGTGAAAAGTTTCGCAATAGTAACCACAATCAAACGCAGCCGTCAGCCTAGTAATCACATTAAAATGACCGTTGTGAAATATGAGGATAATTTTTCTCTGCGTCTTCTCCTTCAAAAAAATGCCGTATCCCTAGATGCCGTACTTGTTGTACGTTTTAATTTTATAATCTCGGAAAATGTTTGGGATTTCATAATTCTTGTACGAAGGCACCTTACTCAGGAATGACAACTCCAGCGTCACCCATCAATTATTGCGCTTTTGTAGTCTGTCTATTTTTAGACTGTTTAGTGTTATGGTAGTGTATTGTCTACACTCGTTTTCCTACTACAAGGGAACGAGGTAAATAAGAATGTAGGAATGTTAAATAATACGATCCCCCTCATAGTTACTGTATTAACTTCCTGTGTCACATTACCTGATGGTTTTAGGGGACAGGTGATCTGGGCGTGTGTTAAGTGGAATGCGGTACGCTTCATAATAGTAGACTAGCTAACCGTGCACTTGCTCACTTCCGCTTTCTCATGTATTATCCCTTCTGAAAACGTGTTCAGTTTTCAGAATGTTCTATACATCAACAGCGTCTGCTATGTATCTACATACATTTCAAGATTTCATACTGAAGCTAATTTGTCATGGAATTTATCTAATATCGACCGCTTCTTGCAAGTCAGGGTTTTGACAGGCCTTATCATGTTTGTAAGAAAGTATTTATAGTGACTCAATGCAGCCCTCCACCTCCCGTCTCGCCTATATGCCAAGAGCAAGGTTTAATGGTCCCCACTATACTAAACAGTCAAACACCGACGTCAATATTGTAACGACGTTGACGTGATCGTCATGAAACAAATGAAGAAAGTAGCTTCTTTTGCTTTTGTGTTTATGCACGAGAAACGTCTGAAACATTTGTCATTAGTTGTCTGAACAACAGTTTCGGTTCGTAACTGCTGAGCTTTGGTAATTTGTCTATTTCCACGTTCGAGTCATATGACACTTAATTCGGGATCATTGTTGGCGTTAGCTTTTACTACAACCAGCGAACATGGAAGTGAGTCCACACCTTTAATAACTGGAGTGAGTATGTGGATGTGGACGCCACATGATACTTTTTCTCCTAGCTATTGGAAGGTGCTCTCGGTCCGCGGCCATGCAGGCCGTTTATGTCCGTACAGGAAATCTTCAAAACATCGCTCGCACAAAAATCTGAAAAATTGGTTTGAATTATTTATCTGAATATGTCCACTGAATCTCCAAAGAAATTTGAAGGAGCCAGAATGAATCCAACACAGCCGGGTTCTCGATTTTTGAAATTCAAACTATTCAGCGTAATTACGTCTGATTTCATCAAGTTGACAATATCACAAACCCTTTACTCAACCCAGTCAATTTCCTCTACGTCGACAGCCGTTGAATTAAATTCAAATGATAAACGAATTCCATACATACGGAACTATTTATAGTTTTGACATTCAAGATAACTTTTTTGTGTTGATATATATTTCAAGTGTTAAATATTACAAAACAAACAAAAAGTTAGATTGATTCTATGAAGTAACTATTTACATTTAATAGTTTGTTTTAAACTGCTTTTTTTGTAATTCAGACAGCGATGTAGCCGCTGGTTGCTTGACGAGGGCATTTCTTTGTAATTTAAAAGTATTTGGTTAGGCCACTACACTGCTCGGAGCGGAGAGACGTTATTGCCTCGCATGGTTAGTAGCAGCATAGGACACGGTTCCACCACACTTAGCGGCGTGAAGTGTACTGACAAGTGAAGTAGTGTATGTAGTTTGTATTTTACATATTTCGCGAAAATGAACGCAGAAGAAGAAGTGACTATTATAGCGTTGTGGAACCTCGTCAAGTTTATGAATGATGGAATCAAAAGAAAAATGTGAATGCACCACATAAACGAAAAATAAAACCTACAATTGTTTATTGTAGAATTAAAAGCAGACCGGGGAGATTTTTTAAATATTGTCGTAAAACCAACGACATTTGATTTTATTCTTGAGTTAATTACTCCAACAATTCACAAATGGAACACAAAAAAGCACGTGGCGATCCTCGCGTATGCGCAGAACGATTTGTCTTATGCCTTTTACCCGACGGATGAAAATTGACAAGGCAGTACAAAGCGCCGCGAGACAGTGCCTCGCCTTGCCTTGCAGTGCCCCATCAACGCCATTTAAACCAATACAAACCACGTCGCATATGGCAAAACGACGTGCCGTATCCAGTGTCCGGCATGCCTTTCTTTCTCTCCCTTCCTTTTCTCTCTTTCCTCTCTCTCTCTCTCTCTCTCTGCCTGTCTCTCTCCTCTTTCTCTCTCTCTCTCTCTCTCTCTCTCTCTCTCTCTCACACTCACTCACTCACTCACTCACTTACTATCTCAGGGAACCATTCACAAAAGGGATGAAAGGAAAGGGGAAATCATTTTCTAGAGAAGATGATATTTCAAACAGAAATCTTTATCTACAACCTAACTACATTTGATATCAATTTAGTTTCTGAGGTGGTTTATATATTATCTAAAAACCTATCAATTGTTTGTTGTGATATTAGTTCATTTTAGCGAATCATCTTCTGTTAGTGTTTGTAACTATTGTAAACACCCTGCGTTCATTTAGTTATGAGTAGCGGTGGCTTGAAGAATAATAGACTCAAGAGGTTATTCAAGTAAAACTGTTTACTATTATTACTTTACATATTACATTCTGTTGTTGCGAA
>JBAIZL010000005.1:11498384-11510884 GCA_036971475.1 Prosapia bicincta
TTAACAATATTTATAACAATCCTAGTACCACGACTCACTAAAAATAATCATACAAACGATAAAAATATATACAAGTAATAAAAAAATATCAAAAATTCCAAAGTCAATCTGGGAACAGTTACAGATTTGTAAACATCGAAATAATAAAAACATGAAAACGTCCGAATTGTTCCAAAAAATGTTAAATTATTTAGCCCATAAGCCTAAACCTTTATAAAATTAGTGATGTGTAATAAAATATAGAATTATCTTTAGATCACGTGATACTCGGTCCTGTCCAAGAATTATACAGTTCAACGCGTTAAAATGAAAAGACTTGGCCTTTCGAAAGTGGCTCGAAAAATATGTTGGTAACAGCCTTGTTCATGATCATTAAATGTTTCGAATTAGAAATATTTCAACAAATTTTATAACAATGCATTCCATATAATCTAGGCTGTAGTAATGCATCTAGGCTGTGACTGTGTGACCGCATTGTCTCATTATCTTGCTAATGAATAGTTGAATAAACACTTCGCATTTTCTTGTAATGAATGGAAACATTCCAATAACACACTCAAGGGCAAAAGAAGGGAATTTACAGGAAAATTTTTGGGTATTTTCAAGAAGTATTATAGTAATAGTAATTAGTAATCCAGGAAACATTTCTTTTAAAAAGAGCTTTAATGACACAGAAGCATTCAGAAGAAATCTAAAATGAAAAGTAAAATAAGAATGGTAAAAACTGTGAAAAAACACATGCAATAAATGAATACAGCAAGACTCAGAAGAGAGTTGTGCGTGGCTGGTAGATGAGTTGAATCAAAAAGCAGTATATTAATTGCCCCTATGTCTTCCATTACTCTGTAAAATAAATTTGTATTAGAAATAACTAATAAATTAGAACTAAACAGGATTCGGCGACTGGTGTCCAGGTTCTTCCTGCGATCGGGCAAGTGGTGGTATGGTTCACGATTGACCTCCGTGTATATGGAAATCATTGTAAGCCTACTTTACAAGTACAGTATAGTGCGCTTAACATAACGGGAGAGCCGCCATGGAGGCTCATAGTACTACAGGACGTTTACCAAGATGTTCTATAAAATCAAATTCGTTTCATGAAAGTATTCCCTAACAATTTCGTTTTCTTTATTAAAGGGGCTGACAACTACCTATTATTAATTTAAATAATAAGCAACGAACAAAAAGGTTGTATAGCTATGGGAAAGAGTTTATCATCTTTTATAGCTAAACTTTTCATGAATAATTTTGAAAAGGGGTTAAGAAATAAACTTTCATATTTTCCTAGAGTATGGATTAGATATGCGCGTGATATTTTAGATATTTTCAATAATAAAGTTCAACGTGAAGATGTCTCACTGATTATTAGCAATCAACATAGAAATAATAAAATTTACTTAAGAAATAGAGCATAATAAATGTTTATCGTTCCTCGTTGTTTTATTTATTAGAGATAATAACAATATTAAGTTTTATATATATTTGTGGTATTTTTGGTACAGAGGTTTTATGTATTTAAATTAAACATTACGTCATAGTTGATTTATATAGTTTTAAACACCTATTACGAAGATGCTTATTTGTTCATAATCACTTAGTTAAGGCAGACTTGTCTCTATTTTTAATATCATCATTTGAAATGGAAACAAAAATATTTAATGTCTTTAACTGTCTGTGCTCCACTCAGAATAACAATTTACTCTACAGTTGTCTCAGCTCCACCTATCAGAATAACAAATTACTCTACAGTTGCCTCAGTTCAACCTAGCAGAGTATCAATTTACTCTACAGTTGTCTCAGCTCCACCTAGTAGAATAAGAAACTACTCTACAGTTTTCTCAGCTCCACCTAACAGAACAATAAATTACTCTAAATTTGTCTCAGCTAAACCTAGCAGAATAACAAATTACTCTACAATCGTCTCAGCTTGACTTATCAGAATAACAAATTACTCTACAATCGTCTCAGCTCCACATAGTAGAATAATATTTTACTCTACAGTTTTCTCAGCTCCACCTAGCAGAATAACAAATTACTCTACAATCGTCTCAGCTTGACTTATCAGAATAACAAATTACTCTACAATTATCTCAGCTCCACCTAGTAGAATAACAAATTACTCTACAGTAATCTCAGCTCCACCTAGCAGAATAACAAATTACTCTACAAACGTCTCAGCTCTACATAGCAGAATAACAAATTTCTCTACAACCGTCTCAGCTCTGCATAGCAGAATAACACATTACGGTAGTTTACAGTTCTCTGAGTTCTATATTATTTAATAATGACATGTCATATAATAATATAACGGTAAGTCAAACCTTCTTTTATGAGGGCATCAGGAAGCTTGTATAACGATAGACCAAGAGCGTTGAAAATCAAGAGGTCTATGTCGAAAATGACTTACATATAAGTTTCATATTTGATTACAATAAAATTTTGTAACTACATGGCCCATAAGAATTGACTTACCCCATAAGTCTCTGAGATATACCAACCAGAATAATGCTTTTACTCCTGAGTTGTCTAAGCTGTACTAAATACATTTCTCTGCGTACTCTAGTCGTCTGAGCTCAACTATGAAGAATAACGCATTTCTACAATTGGCTTAGCTCCATCAAACAGAATAACACATCAAGGTTCTGTCTGAGCTACACTAAGCAGCATACATACAGGTGCTACCCACATAAGGAACAAGCGTATTCTATATTTTTATAGGTAGTTTTCAGGTGATCGGTCAATACGTCTATTATCGCCTATGAAGGAGAGGGGAGGATTTTTACTATAGGTAGCGCATGAAACCTCTGAATGGAAGACATAGAACTTCACAGAGTCGCGTATCTCAAGTAGACCTATTCTTTATGAGATAAAGATTCTATCCGCTACCTCTTTGTAAGAAGAATAAGAGACAATAGATAGAATTATGTAGGACTAAGGAAGCTATCAAAGAAACGACAAAACTATACACTGGTGCTTGGAAAGAGGGGATTATGGCATCGCCTGAACTACACATGCTCATAACTTACAAGAAATCACTATATCCGACACCTGTTGTAGTTGTCAGTGCATGATATTGAAATTATTCTGAATGGGTACCTAAATCTATAGATAATAATAATAAAACACCAAACAAAATATTAACCATTTAAACAATATTTCCAATAGGACATAGGACTGAGTAACCGCCAATACAGAACGTTACTTTGGTAATATGTTCCATTTGAATATTCTACACTGTATACAGTAAAAGCTCGATAATTTGGGCTAACTGGGACCATGACCCATCCGGGTTAGACGTCACCATGGAAAAATTAAAAGAAGACATTGTACTTACAGAATAACTATTTTGTATTTAGCAAACATAGAGTACTTTGCAGTATATGAACGTACATATTACATATTAATGTAATACATGTTAATACATAATTTAACTGGTAATACAGTTAAAATCCAGTCCAATTTTTTTATCGGCAAACAAATTTGTCAATTTGTATTTCAATTTTTTGAGCCGCTTTCGTGTCTGTGCAATCCCGTAGTATTTTCAGCATAAGACGCACGAAGCGTTACGTTCATTATTTTGTTTATCTGTTAGTCCTAAGCGATTTTATTGTTATGTTAGAGATTTTATGTAAGTACTGTACTTATTTGATTTTTGTATTTCTTATTTATTTATTTTTTATCCTACTTCAAAATCATTCCTGGCTATCCGGAAATCCGAGTTAACGGAGTCCGACTTATCGAAGTTCTAATGTAATTAAAAATAATAATATTCTATTACACCTTCACCTCAAGCTACTGTATTTCACACTTAAAAACCAGTTTACTCTGTGAGCATAACTACACATTACACATTGCAAATTACAGTCGACTCATTGGAGGTAGTGAGTGATAATTTTGTCATTTTTACGCGTCTTGTTGAATAACTGTGTTTGAGTTTGTGATGGTTTTTATTATTAAATAATAATAGCAAACCGCCTCAGAAGTGACCATTGCAATGTTTGCAGATGACAAAGCATTATTAGCAACTTATAAAGACTATGTGTATCTACGAACTAAGTCCACAAAGCAACAAACTCCTAGAATGGACTGATAAATGGAAAATCAAACTGAATGAAGTATACTCAATCCACATCAGCTTCACAAATAAGGTACTGAAAGATCTAGTGAAAGTTAACGGAATTATCATCCATTATAAAAATAATGATAAGTATCTAGGTATGAAGATAGATGCTAAACTAAGATCGAAACACCACATCAAGGTAAAGAAGGGGGAATTAAATATCAATACCGTAAGCACTATTGTCTCTTGGATAGAAACACAAACCTCCCATTTGTGATAAAATAAAAATCTACAATCAGATCTTGAAACCAGTTTCACTCTATAGCAGCCAACTGTGGGGATGTGTAAAAGAACCTAATGTAGAAATTCTTCAGATGTTCCCAAATAAGGTACTGAGAAATATGGTTAATACCCCTTGGTATGTAAAAAAAAAGGATATTCACCGAGTACTAAATATTCCAACGATAACAGAAGAAATAAAGAAGATGGTCAAAAACATGAAAAGAGACTTCCCCTTCATCCAAGTGCAGTGGCTCTTCAACTTCTCGATAACCAGTCCATGGTTAGACGATTGAAAAGAACCAATCATTAGAGTTGGTGTAGTGTTGTGTTGTGCTATGATAGTTCTAATATATGTAACTGACATTGTCCAGACAAGAACTAAAGAGTTAATGGGCACTTTCATTATATGTGTGTTTAGGGTAAGATGATACAAGAAAATTTAATGGCCGGTCTAATAAGACCTATTTTAATAATAATAATAATAATAAAATAAAATAATTAACTCTAAAAACAACCCAAACCATTAAATCTATATTTATACAAATGTTAAAAAGCAGATTTGGGTTTTTCGTTTTATGAATGTATAAGAAACAGATTTGATTACTGCTGGAGCCGAGTTTATCGTCAATACGACGGGTTCAGAAGTCAAGTAGAAATTACTCACCAATGACTCACCACTATATTCCGCAACTTCTGTTCACTGCGTACAATTATTTTCGATTAGAAATAAGGTTAAACTAATTCCATATGATTATTCACATACGCTTTCCAATAAGGAAATTAATAATTTTATCTACATTATCCTTGTGTAATGTTTGGTTACAAAAACATAAAATTGGTTTACGAAATGATGTGTTGATAGACAAAGAACTGATAGTCGCATTTAGAATTTCTTTTCTATAGTGACCAGCAAGAGTGACTATTCCCTATAGCCTTTGTGTGGATAGGGAATAATAGGAAGGTTTAGGGCATGGACTTGAATCCCTCTGGAATGGGATATAGAGAAGGTTTGCTATGACTAGGATGAATGTTCTATGAGTCAATACACAGAGAGGATGAAGAAGGCGAGACAAAGGGATATTAATGAGGAACGATAGAAAAATACCTTGATATGTACTTGTTTTACGTTAATGCACAAGATTTCGTGGCGTTTTGTCAGATACGTTTTTTAACTCTCGTCTCATTTCATGTTTTTATTTCTCTATTATCTAAGCAAAGACCTTCTCGTGGCAGTTTCATGTACGCATGTGTATAGTGCTACCACATGTCCACAAGGGTCGACAAAGTTTGTGATATCCTGGCCACCATAGAGCTAAAAGCTTTTTGGAAGTCTAGACTCAATTGGAAATAAAACTAAAATACAAAGGAACTCGTGACTGCTCTTTGCGCCCGAAGAGTGGTAAACCCTATTTTGTATGCTAATCCAAGTGCAATTATGTGTAAAAAAGTATTTATGTACTGCAACGTATTTAGAATCTCCCTCCCTGGCACACGACTTATTGTTTACATTATTTCTAGCTATGTGAAGGGAAGTAGAATTTGATAAATTTACACGTAATCTTCTATTAAGTGAAGATTTGTTGTCTACAGAGTTGAGAAAACAGAAATCCCTATTTTGACGTATCTACGGAGGGATTTTTGGAATCACTCTATTAGAAGCATGGGTGCCCTACCCAAGAGCAAGGGAGCCGCAGTCCTCCTATCTAGCCTCCAGATTTAAAATACAAAATAAATATCCAAGTGTCATATCTAGGCCAGTGGATTTTTTTTAGAAATTAATTTTAAAAATTGGTGAATTGTAGGACATGACTTAGAACTAAAATATTTATATACAAAAAGTGTGTGTTTCTTTAAATATGTACATATTATTGTTTTATAATAAAAAGTACGAGTAATTAGATAACCGTGTTTATTTTCGTTATACATTAAGTACATTGGCCTAGTACTTTATATGTAGTCATAGGTTAAACAAGGTTAAAACTAGTATGCAATGCCTGCTCATGATTAGTAGTGTAAAAATTTCAAAATAAAATAAAGAAAAATGTGAAAATAAAATAAACCTGTAACCTATGTTTTACAAACTTCTATTCAGCTGTTCTTTTATGCCCGTGATTTCGCTGGTATACTCATAAAAGGCTACACACTTTCTTACAACTTTTAAGTGTCTGCCTTCACAGCGAAAAATGTCTTCAACTTATTTGCTTTATTAAGAAACTATCTGTAACAACACTGTTTTCTTGGATTTATTTAATCACTTCTTCATGGCAGTATTATTTTGTTTTCCAATACTACATCGAAATTACATGAATATAAATACATACATTAACTGTGTAAAGATGCAGGCAAAATCTCGATATATCATGGTATATGTAGCACTATTTTATATCGTAATAATAAACTGAAGTTATGTGAAAATATACTTAAGCTGCGTAGAAAGATAAAGATGCCTGTAAAATATGAGTATCATAGTATATGAAGGTATTATTTTATAAACTAAGAGTAAACTGAAATTATAGGAAAATGTATATCTCAACTGTGTAGAAATGTAAAGATGCTAGCAAAGTAATCAGTAGTACTGTATATGTCAGTATTATTTTATTTCCTAATACTAAACTGTAACAACTATGTAGAAGTGTAAAAATATACAGCAGTTATGTGAAACTATATTTAAGCTGCGTAGAAAGATAAAGATGCCTGTAAAATATGAGTATCATAGTATATGAAGGTATTATTTTATAAACTAAGAGTAAACTGAAATTATAGGAAAATGTATATCTCAACTGTGTAGAAATGTAAAGATGCTAGCAAATGTATATGTCAGTATTATTTTATTTCCTAATACTAAACTGTAACAACTATGTAGAAGTGTAAAAATATACAGCAGTTATGTGAAACTATATCTAAGCTGCGTAGAAAGATATAGTAGATAGATGCCTGTCAAATATGTGTATATCACGGTATGTGAACAATTATTTTATAAACAAATAATAAAACTGAAATTATGGGAAACTGTATACCTCAACTGTGTAGAAATACAAAAACTGTAGCAAAATAATCAGAAGTACTGCATATGTCAGTATTATTTTACTTCCTAATACTAAACTGTAATCACGTGAAAATACATACCTCAACTATGTAGAAATTAAAGTTGCTTGTAATCATCTTAAATTCACTGATTAAACTATAATTAAATAATACGTAACTAAATAAATACTCAAGAGCTTACTTGCTGACGCGTTTAGAAACAATCGTTGCTTTTACGAAGCTAAGCCTCTATCTATGTAGAAATGTAAAAACGCCAGCAAAATAAACCATTACATGGTATAGTATATATAAGTATTATTTTAAATCGTAATACTACAGTTAATTGAAAACTCATACCTCAACTGCATAGAAATATAATGATGCTATTAAAATAATCCGTAACACCGTAGCTAGGCTCATGTTGTTGGAAATACGTAGCTAAATTAAGAAAATGTTAATTCACAATGAATCTGATGCAAATGAAGATCTCATATAAAGAAACAGACGGAAGGTCGAGGTACAGCATGGCACGACAATCCAAAATGAACGAGTCATTGTAAAAAGTGCACTTCATCAAAATAACTCGATTTGTTTGAAAACAGGAGCGATCCGTGTGTGTCTCCGTTGAGGTGATGCTTAGCAAGCGATTTGTTAAGTTTCAAGGCCAAACAAACATTCTTTCCGTGCTAAGATGTGATGCCGAAACGTACACAATGGGAACCTCGATGTATGTTTAACGGACCGTCATTCACAGACTTTGAGTTTTAAAAAACCAATTTATCTTCGCTCTGTGACTACTGTAGTACCCTCGGACCCAATCAACACAATTCTTGAAGATTTTTCGAATTTTTGTTCATCGTTCTCTACATTTGTCACTTGGAAATGTATTATACTGAACTATTTTAGACTACGTTAAAGCATACACAAATTTTACAACCTAGCAACAAACATTTAATACGTTGTTAAGGCTAACATAGCATGCAGCTATTGGTTAGCTCATATTGACAGTTATTGTTTTCTTTTTTTTTTAACAAAAATACAGTTTCTTTTTCCTAAAACCTATCACAGTAGTATACGTTCTTGATATTTTCAGTATTATTATGTGAAACAAGTAAACATTTTAAAAAATAAAATTTATAGTCAATTCCTACTTAAGTCAACAAGGAAAGATTTTATTCGAATTAATTCTTATTAAATAATTACAATTAATATAAACAAAGTAACATAACCTATCCTTAAAAACAGATGTTCTACCACATAACCTACAACATAAAATCAGATGTTTTATGAAATCATATTTTATCACTTATTTCAAATCAAATGGGACGAAATAACTGTATTGCATACCGTATCTCTTCTGTGGAAAGTAATATAGAACTAAAATTAATTCATTAAATTTAATTAATGAATTAATATTTGAAAAAAAACTTTTTTAACATCATGTGTCATCCGCTACAAGTTTTGAAAATATATTTGAATTTGAGTGGATGAATAAAAAGTATTGCATTAACGATTAAATATTTGAACTATATATATATATATATATATATATATATATATATATATATATATAGACTATATATATATATATATATATATATATATATATATATATATGTATGTATATTTATATATATTTATATATATATATATATATATATATATATATATATATATATTTATATATATATATATATATATATATATATATATATATATATATATATAAGGAGAGTATGAACTACCGAATAGAAAAGGGACTACATGGTACCAATACAAGACGTCAATTTGAAACTTTTTCCGTAATTATTTCGCCTTAACCTGATGTATGTTCACATGCAAGACCAAAGCGTGGAACCACCTACTTCACTTCCTTAATCCTATGTCGTTGTTTAGATGGCGTTACAGAGATAATTGTTTTATTATTTTTAATAAACCTATTCTAAACAGACACCTTGTATTTATAATTTAATAGAACTTATAGTAATGTACAAAATAATCTTGCAGTTCCTAAAGAATTGTTTCATGAAGGAGCTTGTTTCTAAAATGGGGTAATGTTGATATGGCGATAAAAAAGAAAATAGTAGCTACTGTGACATTTTAAATTCTTATACTCTTCTTGTGACATACTCTTCTTCTTTAAAATTTTTGTGCAACATATAAAAACGGAAAATCTCAAAGTTGGACCAAGCTTTGTCAATTATACCCTAATTTCAATATATTTGTAACTAGCATTCCTTACAACATTTAGTACGCATGCTATAACAACATTCAAAATGCGCTAACGTAAGTCATACAAACTAATATAGTCCAGTCTGGGTCGGTAAAAAACCAGGATTAGGGACCGCAATCAACACCGATTTCCATAAATATTTGGATTGAAGTTCTTCTTAAACTCTGCTTCAAATTTACCCTGTGCCAGAAGGGACTTATTTTTTACTGGTAGGAATAACACCTCATTGCAAAAAAATGCAAATTTGGCCATTTAATTAGGCAAATAAACTGTAAATTATACCATCGAATGATTGAAATAATGTTTAAATTAATTTTTTTATTCCCCTGATATTCTCGATCACGATTTATCGTGGTACATCACAAGGTTTCAACCCTTTATAAATTATCCCCTAGAAGTAAAATGAAACACACACACACACACACACACACACACACACCCTAATAGTTTAGTGTATAAACTATTAATATACATCTATTAATTTGTTCATTTTTATTAAAAAATAAAAATTTGTTTAATACACAATTATTATTGAAAGATTAAAATATAAGAAAATAAAAACTCATCATCACTGTTATCTTCCTCTTCCTCCTCCACTCTCCCCTCGTCTTCCCGCACGACCTCTTACTCCTCCTCGTCGTACTCCTCCACTCTTATCTCGTCTTCATCTTCCTCCTCCACTCTTTTTCCGTCTTCCTTCTCGTTTCCTCCCTCGGCCTTGTCCTCCGCTTCCACTCTTTCATCGTCTTTCCTCTAGTACGTTTCCTCATTTACTCTCTCCTCGTCTTCCCTCCCGTTCCCTCTTTTTCCTACTTCTATCTCTTCACTCTTTTTCCGTCTTCCCTCTCGTCCTCTTCCTCCTCTTCGTCGTACTCCTATACTCTCTCCTTCACTTCCTCCCCCACTCTCTCCTTGTCTTCATCTTCCTCCTCCACTCTTGCCTTGTCTTCTCTCTCAATCCATACCTCGTCCTCGTCGACCGCTTTCACTCTTTCTTTGTCTTTTGTCTTCCCTCTCGTACTTTTCCTCCTCACTCTCTCCTCGTTTTCCCTCATGTTCCCTCCTTTCCCCTTTCTCATCCTCCACTCGTCATCTTCTACTCTCTCCTCGACTTCGCATTCCCTCCCTCTTTTCGTCGCTCTCTTCCTCCTCATCCTCACTCTCCTTGTCTTCCTCCTCAACTCTCTCCTCGTCCTCCCCTCTACTCTTTTCTCGTCTTCATTCTCGGTCTCTCCCTTACCCTCTTTCTCCTCTTCATGATCCATAATTAATGCATTATTTCAACAGTTGTCTCCTCTGCAGGTTCTGCAATTCGAATTGCAGATGAGACATCCCTTTTGAGGCATTCACCTCGTCAATGCTGGATGAGATTCTGGCGAAACGTCGGAACTGCGAATTTATGGACTGCAGAATGAACGGATGTATTCCAGATAATAACTTGACTATTCATCATATTTTTTTCCATCCATACGTATCAGCATATATATATATAGGCCTATACAATTAGCCTTCATTTATACGATACTATTTGCATATAAAATGGATGTATGTATACACACAGTGTATATTAAACTTCTATTTGACGTGTAGATATCCTCTCTGCTCCATAATACCTGCTGAGGTGTTTTCACAAAAAGCGATCGGTTTTTCAACGATAAATTAAAAACCATTTTCACAAAAAATCATTTTCTATAAAATTACAAGGACCTCAAGTCATAGGGGCTCAAAAACAATCTAATCCTTATCTATTAAAAGGGTTGAGTTTAAAGGGCTTACCTAATCTACCACTTACACGTACATGCAGGCTTTGATAGTCATATCTGTCAGTTTTAATGTAGGGCATACAGAAAAAAATTAAGTACAACAAAATCTACATTTTTGTACTAATTGTTTGGTTATTCTTAAAAAATGTAACTTTCCTTATTATTGCATAAAGCGATTAAATTTTTCCTTTAATTAATTTTTTCTTAAAATAAACATTCCAAACCGGTCAAATAACCTGATTCATATTACTAGTGCCTAAATAAATTAACCTATAAATAGGTCACGGTTAAGTCCAATTATGGTGCTTTTCCTAATTTAATCGCTTCTTTTTTCCGAAAAAAATAGAAAGTAACTATTTTTGTCATAAGTCCCTTAATTTTTGAGCCGAAAGCTTTTAACAGTGCTCTTTCTAAAGGCTTTCAAGTACTAAAAAAAATATCAGTGAGTTTTCTCCGAAATATTTACAGTTTTTTTAGGTTGAAGGTTGCAGATTTTGCGTTTATCAAACAAAATCTTTCTTTCAACAAGCAATAACTCGGTTCGTGTTGGGTTTACAGAAAAAAAACAAAAACCAATACCTTTGTGGTTTTATATGCTACATTTTTTTCGTAAGTGTTAAATTTTTGAGTAATTCGAGAAAACCCATTTAAAAACAAGCGTTTTTCGATAGTAAATATGATAAATGGTTAGTTTCAACCGTGAATAGCTCGAAAAGTACTGACATTACAAAAAACGTATTATAATAAACATTTCTTATAATTGGTCGGTCTATCGATTTCCAAACTTAATTTGAATTAAATATTTTCATTCTTTATATGGGTGACTTCCGTCCTCGAATCAGGATAGATTTTAAGGTAAATGAATCATGTATTTGAGAAACCCCATTAGTCCACTTTTTATCAAAAATGAGTTTACTAAATAGTTTATTTTACGTTCATCTACATGTCAGTGAGAAATAAGATAAGTCCAATGCCTATACAGTGAGATATGGACCCTCTGTTTGTCTAATGTATTGGAGAAACAAGTCCAGGACTAATGTTGTTTCTTGTTTACGCCACCAGGGGTGATGGTGTCTGCTCCAGGAGCTTTCCTGGAGTTTGTGAGATTGCCCACTTTATCTCTGTGATTGTAGTGTCA
>JBAIZL010000005.1:11515884-11548384 GCA_036971475.1 Prosapia bicincta
AGAGCTTTGCTTATAAGAACAGGTAATTACTAAACCATCATGAACCCCAAATTAAAATCAATAATTTAACTATAAGTATTTATTACACAGCTAAGAGAATTTACTTGCTGACACCTTTCGAAACAATCATTACATTTATGAAGCTAACCATCTATCGACAGTTGTCGATCAAGGTAAAAGGTTGCGAGCTTATGGCTTATGAGTGTAATAGGAATGGGTGAAGTTGGTTGTTTACTATGTAATGGAAAAGCAAGTTGGATTCAAAGTGTGTGTGGTCATTTAAGATATTTTCCTTATCTGTTGTGTGATGTTTGTATATTTTATATATTTCTGTAGTTGTTAGTTTTTTATTATGGTTTAATATGTGGAGAGTATTTAAATTAGTTTGTTTATTCATGTATGTGTGTTGTTTGTGAATAATTACTTATAGCTTAGTCAGTGAATTCAAGATGATTACAAGAAGCAACTTCCACAATTTATTTGTTAAATTTATTTCAATGACAGGATCATTATCTTCAGTGAGCTAATACAACATCTAGACTATAAATTTTAAGAAATATATTAGTATTCAATTGAAATAACATATTCTATATGTTTAACTCTTTCAGACATGAGAAATTCTGGAATTTTTACCTCCTACATGCACAGAAACATTATTATGTTTTTTCACTGAAATTTTATGTTATTATACACTAAGTCCATCTAATTAACATTAGAAAATTAGAAATAAAAATTTAATCGCATTTGATAGTGAGATATAGGGAGGTTCACATTTTAGACCACCATGCCTTAAAGTAACAATCTTAACAAAGAAACATTTTTTTAGTGCAGCATTACAGTAAAGGAATATCAATAAGAATCACTATAAATGTAAAAATAATAGTAAATTTATTAATAATATTATAATAATAGAACAAGTTTATATTTATTTTCATGTTAATCATATAAAAAAACTATTTACACAATTGGAGAATAATGAATAAATTTACAATTTTTTAACAGAATGAAATTTTTGAAAACAGTCTTTTGAATTCCCTAAACAGAGAGCAACCTTGCATGTTGAGCAAGCCCAATCACTTCTTACTGGTTGTTTTGCCATGCTACAGAGGGCACATCTTCTTCTTGTTGACCTTTCTGGTTAGTGATTTGCTGATTGCAAGCGAATTTCATGGGGAAAATTTACTTGTTTAAAATCAGAGCTGCTCCTCCTACAACTATTTTCAACAATTCTTTCTGCTACCAGTGCTCTTGATATGTCTCTTCGAAAATCTTTAAGAGATTTATTTTCATCAGTGACTCTTGAGAAGAGAATATATGCATTAGCTATAGTGGCATCAATAAAATAAAATAAAATTCTATGCCACCACTTGCGGCTTTTTCTATCAATTTCGTATACTTTTTTCTTTTGATCAAATTTGTCTACACAGTTCATATTAGAATTGTAATCGACGACAATTTTAGGACACTGAATATTTACTGCACTACCATTTTTTTGCTTTCGCTGTACTTCAGTAATCAATTCAGGATTATGAAAATTGGACAGTAGGTATACACACCTATTGTCCTTCCACTGAGTTGCAGTAACACACTGTGTACTCCACCTTGCACTTTCACCCCGTTTTAATGTCTTTTCTTGTTTAAATTGTGGCAGTTTTACCCGACCTTTATTAATTATTCCACATGGCAAAATACCTAACGTTTTTAATTTTTTCATCAGATCAACACTGGTAAAATAATTATCAAAATAAACTCGATAATGCTTATTTTGCAATTCTTCAGTCATATGCAATACAACCCTTGCACCCAACTGTGTTTCAATTTTATACCCCTTTTTTCCTGTATAGATATCAAATTTCACCATATATTAATACTTATCTGCCAGACTTTATAGCCAGGTTTAGGGGTTTCTTTGGCATATATTATTTTTTGTTTTGACCTCCCTTTAAACTTAATCATGCTTTCGTCAACAGCTAATGTTGATGCAGGTTTGTAGCAGTTCAAAATATTTTGCTGCAGTTTTTTTAACAAGGGTCGGATTTTGTAAAGTTCGGAGCGCCATATGAAGGCATGACGGAGTTATCATTTAGATGCAAATGGCCTAACATCCAACTAAACCTATTTATTGGCATCAATTTTGAAATGTAAACGTCATGCAAGTCTTCATCATTTTTCCAGTAATCACCATAACTAGGTGATTTTCTTATTCCCATTAAAACATTCATTCCCAAAAAGATTTTTATTTCAGCATTTGTGACTGGTACATATCTTTTACCTTCCTGCTCGGCATACAAATTGGTTTGGAATACTAAATTGTCAATAATATTTTGATCAAACAAATGTAAAAATATTTCATATGGACTAGGATCAATCAAATTTTTAATAAATATGGAAGGGCTTTCTTCTGCATCAAAAACTGGAGGCTCTATATGCCTATTTATTTGTTCCCATCTGACAAGAGGTAAATGAACAGGTGGCAAGTTCAAAGTTTCTTCTTCGTTATCACTCTCACTGGAAGAATCTAAAGCTACATGAGCAGGGCCTGCTTCATTTAGATCCACATAACCTGGATCTTCATCGAAATCATCCGCTAGTTCGGACTCACTACCAGTTGGGATGTCCTCAAATAATATTTGTTCCACATGTTCATTTAATAAATTACATGGGATACGATCCATAATGACTGAAAGTAATATACAAACATGGTTCAGTACTACATAATGGCATCTGAAACATAACCTAACATTTAGGTTATGTACATGTTGCATGGTAGTCTAAATTATGAACCGGCAAAAATATGCTATTAGAAATAAACTATCAAGAATATTTTGTTAAAACACTACTTACCGAGATTAAAAAATCGTTAAATATTAATCCACTGTCCAATTGATGTCAGAATAAATAAAACGTTTATAAACACAGAACAAAGAACAAACACCTTAAACAGCTCACACTAGATTGCACAATGGCTTTATTCACATTCTAGACAAGCCAGGATAAGAAAGTGATGCACTCAGTAAGACCTGAACTACTTTAAATGAACTATGAACTACATGGTTCATATTCTGTGCTATTGTGTAACTAAGTACATATGATTTTGTAGGTGGTTCAAGTTTTGAACCAACGTGCAACTGGACACATTCAAAAGGTGGTTCAAATTGTAATCCACCGTGCCTGAAAGAGTTAACATCTTCCTCAGCTTATCCTGCTTGACCAAGGTTGCTGTTTGCTTAAAGCCTGTAAGAGTTGTGGCTTAGAATTTAAGGTCAGATGCCCTTCCTAATACCACAACACTTTGAACTGAAAATTTTGTACTAACACACCAAGACTCAAACCACTGCTCTCAGTATGAGGTGAAAAGTGAAGCTGCTACACCATTTCATTCTACTAACATTCCTCCACAATATTTAAAAGTATGACAATATTTGTTTACTAGAAACTCAGGTACCGGAAATAGTTTTACCAAGCTATTTATAAGCTTAGAAAGGATCAGTGAAAATTTGCAAGAAATGTATTATTGGAAAAATCGGATGGGAATTCATTCCTTCTTTCTTCAAAGTTTGTTGGCTTTATGGGGAGAAAGTGTTTCGCCATAGTTTACTTCAGTGGTGTAGTATGTGCCTAATACTTTACTTTTAACCTGTTCAGAAAGGCTGGTGTAGTTCTCCCAAACCCACAACAAAAAGTGCACCTCACAATACTTAATCTTGAATTTGTATTCACATACTTTAATTGAGTCCTGTCTTTGATGCCTATTCTAGCACCAAATTTATTATTGAGGGCAAAATTGTCATTTACAATAGCTGATTGATAGAGTTGTGGTTTTCTCCTAAGCATGTAAGAAGATTATATATATGTTCAATGAAATCACAAACTTGAACATATTGGCAATGGTCTGCATAGTGTGAATATAGCAAACAAAACTTCTATAAAGCATGTCCTTTAATCTCAAGTTCAACAATTTTCAAATGAAAAAAATGAATTGTTATACACATAGGCCTATGTACTGCTACCATTGCTGCAAATATCTCATGGTATAAATACTCAAGATATTTAATTTGTACATTTTCTAGAGAATTACTGTGGGAAGTAATTAATTAACAACTCTACGCATTGAAAAGGCTTATTTTAATTTTTGTTACAAAGTAGTACTGGCATACATTTAATGTCATTTGTGCAGCAACTATATATAGATTGTTGTTAATGAAACTCGTAAGTGAAAAGGCAGTATGTTATCAACTTTATGATTGGTAAGCTGGATGCAGAAAAGTTCCTGAATCATTTCTGATTTCTTCAAAATGTTACACACCAACCATCCAAGAGTTGCTCATTTTGTAAATGGTCGACTTAAGTGTTGTGACCTGAAAGTGTTCATGAAAGTAGAGTTCCTGTTCTTTATTTTTGTGACGTATACAAAGCCCAGGAACTCCTTTACATGTAGTCTAGCAAAATATGATCCCTTTTACCTTTCCCATGAACTATAATATGTCACTAAAAAGTGAGAAATAAATTTGCAGTTTTTGTGTAGTACATCTTGACGTTTTTGTATAAATTACACTTGTTTGTATTAACTTGGCAAAAAAACCACTACTTACTGATTTATTCAGCAGACGTGTTTCACACTAGGTCAGCACATTATTCAATGCTGTGAGTCACGGACAAGACTGTTGCTCCAAGAAATAAATATCCCAAAAACAAACACTTTATTTTAAACACCAAATATTCATCTCCTAAGAATGTTGAAGCCTACATAAATACCCATAAAATGTATTGCGTTACAGAGATTAATTACCAGATGTAAAATTTCCTCTTGAACTTTTTAATATATTAGGTATGTGCAAAGAGGGGGCAAATGTCTAGGAGCCTGGGCTCAGGAATGGTTTTTATTGCAGATAATAAAATTACTTCTGTGGCCAGATCCATATAATAAGACATAAAAACTTTATACCAATAAAGTATAAAAAGTACAATGTACAATTGTTCAAGCTTTTAATGTTAAAGTAATACTGTACTCATTAAATTAAATGTTCTATTCACACAAAATACAATGCATAGTTGCTGTAAACGAACGACAGTTTATTTCAACAAAACAAACCATACACAGATTAGACTAAGTAGGGCTATTTGGTTTTAACACAAAAACAATAATTTATTTATAATGTAATGCAAAATACAGGGTTGTATAGGCCTATGTTGGAAGTAATGAAAGGGCCTGTTCTCATGTTTGGGTATATGGATCGAATCTGCCTGATTTTATAATGAACAATTTTAAAATATGAAATTTGGGAAAGATTCGTTACCTGGTAAATCAGCAATTTCTGAGAGATATGCCCAAAGTGCCTTCAGTAATTCTGAATCAGCACAAATCAGTCTAAGTCCAAATCCTTTAAAATTTTGTAATCATTGCTGACAGTTACAATAAAAATATTGGAAACCCCAATACGACAAAAATAATCAAAAATAACTGATAATACAAGTTACCTAAGATTAACTGGATAACCATGTCATCATCATCTGAGGGTCCTGTTACAAAATTACAATCTAGAAAACAATAAGTTACAAACTAGAATACTGTGCTCTTGATATTGTATATTATTGATAGTATTTTAACTCATGACAATATAATACACACTCATGTAGAGCCTTTGAAAAAATCACTAAAAATTGTAGAATATGTGACAAATAAGTTAAAGATGAAAAAACTCTTACAATAGAAGTAATGCAGAATTATAGTCTATTATGGAAAGAAACATAGGCTTCTTGACATGGTCTGCAGTGTGCTCAGCAGCTTAAAAAAAACAGTCCACCAGGTTATATATCATCTGAAAAATTTAATTCATGTACTTAAATTTGCACCAGCAACTTCCTGTGCTTTAGAAGGGTCATTTTTTACATATATAAAAGTATCCCTTTTCATGATAATGAAAAACTTGCATCTAAGTGTTCATTGCAACTCAGAGTAAAATAAATACGAGTATATTCTCAGAGTAAAATATATTGAATACTGTAAAGTAATATTTAGCAGTCAGGTATATTTTAAACAATGACTATAGAAATTATATTTGTAAATTTTCTATTAAATTTTTGTTTTTTTTTCAACATTAATGGAATTTATTCAAGTATAATAATGATCTAACTAATTAATCAGCTATTATTATTATAGCACACTTTATTTAGTAAAAATTATATTAGTAAAACAAGGAATTATTCATGCAAAAAATTAACATTACATATTTTAAAATCTGTTGTGTAGCCTAATATTAAATAATTATCTAAATATTATCTAAATATGTACATATTTTGCATGATGATTAGACATACAAATCCAATCCTGTAGTAATGATTCAATCTTTATAGGTGATAAATCCCTCATATTATTTAACTTGAAATCAACAAATTCTTAATATATATCTATTAGAAAACATATGTCATAAAATTATAATAACTTAATGTCTAGATAAAATTAGTTTGAAATTGTTCATTTGAGTAATCATGTCCTGTGTGGTGAAAGACTAATTGACTTCAATAGCTTCAATCATTAACTCCATTAGAAATAATCACTGCAGATGTCTTTCATGGTAGGGTCATACTAATTATATATGAAGGAAAATTACTGGTCAATTGAAATTGTGTTGTAATAAAAGCAACATGACAATGTCAATTTATCCTGAAAACAATGATAAATGAAACAATCTCCTCTTTTTCAGGATGATTAATCAAACATTCTATTTTTAGTTTAATTTGCGTGACAAATATTTTCTGTTATTCCTGTCTACAGTATTCTATAAGCGGTACATTTATAAAAATAAAATAACACCATTTGAATTTTTGGCAAAACTCTGATATTAAAAACCTTAACAATACATTCAAAAATAATTATTATTTGCATTTATTGAAAGCAGCAAAATTATGATGATACAGGGATGATGAGTAAAACGTATACAGTCATAATTAGGTCAAATCAACCTAAGGTTTTATAAGCATTGATCCAGTCATATTTAAGGAAAATCAAGCTAAGGTTTTAATAAGCATTGATCCAGTCATGCCTTAAACCTGGTTTTATGTCACTCATGCAAACTGCCAAGTATACAGAATAGTTTAGCAAAATAAAGAATGTAATATCTTCAGATTTGTCCAAAATTGAATGATGTGCTGAGGAAAAAATTAGTGGTCACATTAGTTCAATCTAATGAAGGCTCAAGTCATGTGAAATAATGGATGGAGTGTTTAAATGCTCTTGAATAATTAAGAGAGTTGTGTATATACATTCCTAAAGCTCTTGAGCTTATATAAACAAAAGATGATGACAATACTGAAACTTCACAAAAAAGCATTTCATCTGTCTAAAATATGTTCTAAAATACGGCCATTTCTAATGACAATTATTATTGCAAGTAGAATACTGAACTTTGCTTTTGGGTTTTATAAATACTTGTAAAATAAAGATTATGATCTATCTTCATCCATGTAGTTCACTGAAGCATTTGCACAAGAAGTTCAGCTAACTAGAAATAACACTACAATTGTTTTCAAAGAAACTTAGTTTAAGACCAGACATTTATTGAGTGCATTAAGGGAATATCGCACCAGGTGAAAAGACAATATCACCGTGCAAACTACAATAGTTCTGACCTTGATGAATACTATTAATTGAGGACATTTGTACATATCTTGGATTTTTTTTATTCAAGAAATTAATATTAGATTCATTTATCATAAACAAGTTTTAGTGAAATAAAATGTTATAACTGCTAGAAAAATGTATCAGTTTGAAAGAAATTAAGACCAAGATTGCAGTATCATTCACAACAATAGGAACACAAGGCTTATCCTTCTCATCTTGATGCTGATATTATAATGTAGAAGAATACTCGAAGCAACACAATAAACTTTTCGGAAAGACTCTTCATTGCATTGGATGTTGTTTTCTAAGTATTTTCCTCTTAGTTTATGTAATTTTCAAATTGACTATAACTCTACTAGTAACAACTACAACTGCAGAATGATCATTCTCAACATTGAGGCACTTTAAACATATTTCCAAATATTATAATTCCCAAAATCACCTCAATGGGTTGTCATTGCCCACAATCCACATTAAAAGTCAAACATGCTGAAGTATTGGACTGTATGACCAAAATAACAACAAAATTATCTCCCATTTTATTTGTTAATTTTTATCTGTTTTTCAAAGTATTTCAACAAATTATACATAGTCTTATCGAAAGTTATGTTTTTTAATGGTAAATAAAAAAATGACTTTTAATATCAACTTGTTTTCCTAGTTTAAAAAAATCAGTGGACTGTATTAAAAGATAAAAATAAAAACTCAGTAGTGTTTTTGAAATAGACAATTTAATCACTTACACTTTTAAAATGTTCTAAACTTGCCTACAGTAGCACTTACTTTGCTTGTTGAGGACGGCCGTTTTGGGAGATGTGTCCCTTTGTCAACTCAGACCGTAACTCAACGGTCTGAGTTGACAAAGGGACACATCTCCCGAAACCTGCTGTCCTCTCGAGGCTAGGTATCCTCCTGCCACTCTCTTCTTCTTCTTTGTCTATGTTCTACTTCTATTTCATTCTATTATATACACATCTCAGCACACTGTCCTCAACAAGCAAAGTAAGTGCTACTATAGGCAAGTTTAAAACATTTTAAAAGTGTAAGTGATTACTAGTAGCTCACGCGAAGATGGAATCAACAAATGTTAATTTAATCACAAATTTCCAAACTTTCTATGTTTTTACTATAATTAATTTATTTACCAAAGATTTAAGGCTATTACAGTAGGCTTATTGTATCCATATTGTTTTTTTTTTCTTTGGCTTGAAAAACTACTGTAATAAGTAAGTCGTATTATTATTCTACAGGACTAAAAATTATAAGTAATATGCACTGAAAATAAAAGCCAAGCTACTGTCTTAGTTGTCTAATTCAAATTAATTAATCCAAAAACATGGCCACATTCCTGGGAAGACAATTCCTTCTCTGTGTTAGTCTTCTTCCAATATAATTTTCTAACTATGCTTCTGCTATTGTCTATAACTAAAGCCCATTATATAAATGACTAATAGAATAGAATGTTCTAGTATCAATATTTTTAAAGTTTAAGAATTGTAATTTATTACAATTGTACAATCTTTGCATATCATGTTTACCTCCTAGTATAAAAATGTATGTAGAATGAGAGTATAAAGGTATGATTAAACAAGTTGACTGTTTTAGTATTTGTTTGTTTGTGTGTGTATGTGTGTTTGTGTGAGTGAGTGTGTGTATGTGTGTGTGTGTGTGTGTGTGTGTGTGTGTGTGTGTGTGTGTGTGTGTGTGTGTGTGTGTGTGTGTGTGTGTGTGTGTGTGTGTGTGTGTGTGTGTGTGTGTGTATGAGTGTGTGTGTGTGTGTGTGTGTGTTTGTGTGTGAGTGTGTGTGTGTGTGTGTGTGTGTGTGTGTGTGTGTATGTGTGTGTGTGTGTTTGGTCATGTTGTTGTAATTATGTAAGACTTTTATTATTTTATAACAGCTTTATAAATTAATTAAGAAACATAGCTCTATGTATGAAGTTGTATGTATGATAGTTGTGAAATTATTTTTAAAAGTCAAACTTATGAGAACAAATTTAATTCTAATGAAATTTAAGCATTTTTCAATTTTATTTGGTTAACATGTTACCAAAACTGGTACATACCCTAAACAACGAAAGAATTTAGTAGATATTACACAAAACATTACTTAATACCAATACATTGACATCAGCACCTAGTCAGCAAATTTATTGACCTAATTATTGTAAGAGACATGAAAATTGACTAGAATATAAGAAATATTAATGTATCTTGTGTCACAACTACATGTGAAATACAAGTGTTACTCATATAATCTGCAATATTAGGATTATTCAAGGAACATGATGTTAAGTTATGACCATTTCATTTTGGTATGTCTCCATTTGGTTTCCCTTCAAACAATAATATAATAAGTGAATTTTATTTTTAAAGTAAATTAAGTTGAGAGAGTTTAAACTTAATGTAAGCTTTCCATATTTTAAACCATTTTTTGTACTTTAACCATTAGTAATGGTTTTTAGACAAGATTCTTTGAAATTATACTTCTTTAAATTATTTAATTGTTGTTCTAGTATAGGTTTTATAATTCTTTTGATGAGTAAAACAGTTCAACAATGTTTTTATAATTTTTCAATTTCCTTGTCAAACCAATACTACTTATTTCTCATCAGACCAGTTTTGTACTTGGTCAGTGCATTGTTCAGTGCTCAAAGCAAATTAAGTAGCAAAAATCTCCCAAAAATAAAAGTAATCTTGTATTATCTAATAATTACAGGTTTTAATTTGTGTTCCGTTCTTTATATACTAAGGGAGTTTAGGTATTACTAGCATTAGGTTTTTTTTACTTTTTTGAAAATGTTATAAAGACGTAATAAAGTTTGCATTGCCTGTTACACACTTTTATTTCCATATACCTTCTTGCTTAGTGTGATATATATTTATTTTTTTAATATGAAATCCAAACAATTATTTTCAAAAAAACAGAACCGACTTGGAAAAACAACACAAATATATAATTTTTACTTACTAAATAGTAATAAATAATTTTCCAATTATGAAAACATAATTTATCATAGGTTTATTGCCCACAAAATGTTGAAGTTGGCGCCAAATTTCATACTTGGACTCATATTTAACATTCTGAGTCCAAATATCAAGAACGTTGTTTTTGTCTGAGTTTGAGTGAACGTGACAAATAAAGGGGTTTTACATGATGTTGAAGCACCTTGGCATATAGATTAAAAAATTATGATATAAACACAGGCTATTCAATCCATTCTTCCATACATTTAATTTATAGACATAAAAAATTTATTAAATTTATGATACAAAAGGCTTAAGAAGCTTAATTATTGTACAAAATGTTTCCCCTAATAATTATTAAAGACAAGCATTGCTGTATATTTACCTGACATATGCATTATATGACTATTAAGACGATTTTAAAAAGAAATTAAAAAGAATAATTGCAAGATAAGAAATAATAAGTAGAATGTTAGGAAAATTCATCAAGGGAATTTCAAACATAAATTACTCATTGTATTCATCTGACAAGCTGATTTGTTTATCGTATTCTTCAAGGGCGTGTCAATTATTTTAACAACAATCAAGCAATATGGTTAGAGGGATATACACATCGGAAATTTGTGTGGATAAATAGTGGAAATTTTGCCAACATAATTTAATGGCATGAAACGAAATTTGATTATAAAGTAGATAGGAATTAAAGATCATACCTCTAAATATGAAGAAATAAAAAAATTTAAAACAAACAGAACCCTAATATATAATGTTTACTTACTTAAAAGTAAAAAATAATTTTTCAATCACGAAAACACAATTTATCATAACCTACAAAACTTTGAAGTCCTTAATCATGTCTTCTATTTGCTAATCCATCAAATCTATTCTAAACATTTCCTAAACAATCAACTTTTTGACTGTTTGATTTCCTTATATATAGTGAACCGTACAGTCTTCCATGAAACCAAATTTTCATGGGTTCGATATTATGAGAGTATGCGGGGCAATAATTGATCTTTGTTCTCGGCAAAGACCATATAATATTAGATATTGTCCCATAAAAAATATGTGATTGCATATTTGTCATACAGATATACAGATTGAGGAGAATCCAACATTCTTTTAGTGATTTACGCAGAATGTGATTACTGTATTTGCTTATAAATTTACGAGATAATATCTTGCTAAACCTGTTGTATCATAAATTTCTTGTACTGTATCTACAAAATAAATGTATGGAAGAAATGATTGAATTGCCTGTGTTTATATCATAATTTGTTAATCTACATGCCAAGGAGCTCCAACATCATGCAAAATCCCTTTATTGGTCACGTTCAGTATGTTAAATATGAGTTATATATTTGTAATTATGAAAATATAGTACTTATAGCAAGTATGAAATTTGACACTGACTTCGAAATTTTGTTGGTAATAAGTTTATGATAAATTATGTTTTTGTTATTGAAAAATTTGTTTTAATATTTACTAGGTAAAAATTCTATATTCTGGTTTTTTTAAAGTCAGTTCTGTTTTTCTTTTAAAAATTATTCAGTGTATTTAGACTTATCTCATTCGAGTTATACCAAGTTATATATCAATGTGGGTAGACTATCAAAGAAAGCCGCTTTCATGAGGAAAGTTTTGTCATTAGTATCCTATAATGATTGTTTGAAGCAGCTTTCTTAAGCAAGAAATTAAAAAAATCTAAAACTTTAAAATAGCGTATTATTGTCTTCAAAAACAGATGGATTGGGATGTAACTATAGTGGGACCACCGAAAGAGTTTCCCCTTTCATTTGCAAGCAAAATCACTCCAGTTAATTACCTCCAAAATTACCGTGGAACAAACACTAAAAAAACATACGGATAGAATACAGAACCTCCTTTTTAGAAGTTGGTTAAATAGGCCGCATATTAAAAACACTTATTACACTTTTTCTATTACTTCTGACCAGACTTTTTATTAACTAAAGGTTGTTAACTTACACTTGTAGGAAACGTTTTTGTCTTACGACTTCGTAAGACAAAAGAAGTGAAGTCGTAAGACGAAAATGTTTTCTCCAAGTGTAAGTTAACAATTTAACAATCTTTAGTTAACAAAAAGTCTGGTCGCAAGTAATAGCAAAAGTGTAATAAGTAACTAACAACCAGCTCGTCATGAACAGCAACAAGATTTTGATATTTATTACAGTTTCTTAATTTTCATCATATTTCTAGATATGCAGTAAAGTAAAAGTAATTTTTAAAATTTGTTGCTCTGATATGTAGAAATTCTAATTGTGTGTAATTTTTAACCAACACACTTATTGTAATTTTGATTACATTATTTTCTATTAACAACAATTGTGGAAAACTACTACCTCAGCAGACTTTTTAAAAAAATGAAAATAATTTTGAATAGTTTGATGCATGATTTTCAAATTAAGTGTAGATGGAGACAAGAGTGAATACAGACTATAAGTTTCAGATGGTAGTTTTTACTATCTTTTTAGTAGATACCATTTTTATAGCATATGCACAACTGTTTAGTATAGGTACAAATATATTAGTTGAAAGGTGTATGAGAGCATGACCACTGTTACCCCCTTTGCCCTTAAGTGTTAGTTAAGCCAAATATGTCTAAATATACCTTGAGACAGAAATAAATTTAGTTTAAATTCAATTTTCTTTATCGTAAAATTAAAATACGGGTATAGATTAATTCAGTGTTTATGAAATCTTGCATTCAGTTTTAAAAAAAATGACAGTTATAAAACATTAATTTGTGTCTTGTGTAAACTCAATTTCAATGTTTATCACTGAAACAGTTTATTTTTTATTATAAAACAGCAATTTAATTATCAACTAGTTTTGAGGTGTAAAAGAATAGATTGAGAAAATATTTTTTAAGATTTACTATTCTGCCTAAAAAGTTAAAAATGTAGTTTATGGAATACAAACTTTATAGTATTATGGAAGATAATCTCTACTATTTAACAGAGTATCCATTTTCTGTGTGGGTTTAAATTTGGCATCTGCCGGTTCAAGTCTTTAAATCTTAATTTAGCAAGGTACATTTTAAACTAAAGCAAATCATTTCAACTCTAGAACTTCTTTCCTGCTTGTTTAAATAAGCAGTTTTCAAAACATTCCTGCTACAGTCTACTCAGATTGGATGACCTCCATAGAAATATATTCATTTTACAACTCCAAATTTCATTCATAATGTAAAAATGAAAATTGTTTATAAAAATTCCTTTTGAGAGAAATTTTCAAATTTACTCAAAAGAAAAGTAGTCTGCTCTTGTACAATATAATATACTTCATCTTTGTATTTCTTCTCTGAATGAAAATAAATGCATTAATAAAAATTATTGTAACAAATGCATTAGTGGAATAACAAAATTACACTCACAGCAAATATGCTTATAACATTGATGTGTTTAAAAGACTAAGCTGATATTTTGATGATATTCATATTTATTGTAAATGTGTGTAATTTTATTAATAACTTCTTCCCATGTCAATTTCATTGTCCATGACTACTGGCAAAACTTTTATGTTTAATCTTACTAAAAGTATGATTTGCCACAGTTAAAATTTAAATAAATATGTGCAAAATTTATTGAAACATAATGTTTTCAATTGTGCTAAGTGATCTTCATTAGTCTCTAGTTTGGTCGTGGGAAGTATTCTAGGGTTAGTTACTAGGCAGCTTTAAAGCCAGGTTTTCTATAAGGTAGTCAGAATGTTTGTAATATTTTATTAGGTTTGTCCATTTACTTTGTTTTTATTTTGAGTTTTTATGTTTCTTCATATTATTCTAATGTGTTGGGATGTGGTCCTTCTTTGTGTTGAGAAGAATTTCTATGTTATGGTTGATGCCTATCTAAGTAAGGCTGCTGTAGGATAGTGGTCAACCTAGAAACTTTGAATAATTTAAAATTTTATATATTAGTTAGTTTTTCATAGATATACTTACATTAGTTTGACAGTTGTAAATTTGTTAGGTTCGAACGTAAGTAATGCTTAAACTAAGCACTATCCAACCGGGCTTAAATCAAATTTATATTGATATCGAAATCTTGTTGCTGTTCATGACGAGGTGGTTGTAAATTACTTGGAAAACGTTTCCTCCAAGTGTATGTTGACAATTAACAACTTTTAGTCAACAAATGTCTGGTCGCAAGTAATAGCAAAAGCTATATTGATACTTAGCGTAATAGAATAGTTGAAGTAGTTAAAGAAAATAATTATATAATTTGGAGGTTATTTAAAACTATTGGGATAATTCATGAATCTGTTTCATGACACTACTCTTTATTTTGAGTTTTACATTATTTTAATTAAAATTCACTATTACAAGATTTTAGAACAATCTGTATTGGATTATAATTCTACATGGGTCATAGGATTAGTTTATGTGAAAATTTCCAAAAGAGATTATTTTATTAATTTGAATCTGTTTTTAAGATGTATTAAATTTTTCTTACAGGATTGCTTACAGTACAGTTTATATCTGTCAAGATTTATTTCATTACTTGACAAGAGCTGTAATGTATCTTTGGACATTTTCCTTTGCATTTTTTTCAATAGATCAAGTTAAAATAAGAATAATTTAAGGTGTAACCTCTTCCATAACCTTATGAAAGTTATGAAGATGATATTTACTCATAAATCCAAAACCAAATGGTCTTTTAATAACTGATTAACACTATCGCTATGGTGTCATACTTGGAAAAGCTACCTAGCAACGGAAAAATAAATTTATCTAATAAATAATGGTTATAATTACTACAACATAACAAATGGTCATTCATAAAAACAACCTCCCAAGCATATCGAAAGCTTTTATTTGGAGATGTATGTGAATTATATGATGGGATGTGATATCATGACATCAGCTCTCTGGTAAGTTTTCAGCTAGAAATTAAAGTAAATATCTTCAATACCATGGACTTTGTGTATACAAATCTATTCATTTAATCAATCGAACCATTTCTCTACCACTTTTTTCCACCTGTTTGGAAGAGTAAGTACAAAATTAACACATTTTAAAATTACAAAAGAACACACAACTATCATGTGACCAAATGCTCAAAAAATTGAAAATTTTAAAAGAATTTGGTTTTCTAATAACCCTAGATTCTATTCATACTAATAATATTTGTTCCGAAACATATTTATATATTAACTTATCACTTAAACAATAGTTTATGACTATCCGAACTATGAATTTAGTAAATTTGTTAAAACTTACTGAGTGTGTTAATTGAATAATTTATATGTTTTCTTTTGCAATAATGAAAACAACTGATCTTATTTAAATACAAGAATTATTTATTAATTTTATTCAAAGCTTTTTGACAGTAAACAGAACTAACATCATCATGAATGAATAATACAATAAATAAATTACTACAAAATAAATAATTATTGTATTTGAATAACCTTGGTTGTATTGATATGCATACATACTTATCTCTCTCTCTCTCTCTCTTTCATATATATATATATATATATATATGTGTGTGTGTGTGTGTGTGTGTATGTATATATTAACTATTATAAATTATAAAAATGAAAATCATATTAATAAATTATAATAGTATTTGCTTTAAGTTTAAACATTTTTAATTATAAAGATTGAATTAGAGAATCCAATTAAATTTTCTGTTAACTAAACTAATATTATTAAAATAATATGCATACATATTTTGTTTCAGTTTTATATTTTGTTTCTCCATTCGTTTGTATTTCTAAGGTCAGAAAATAATAATGAATTTCTAAGGTCAGAAAATAATAATCCATTGAGAACCATTGAGATCAGTACTGGCATGGAAGATAGAGAAGTCATTGCAACTAATATGGGTTTGTAAAAAATTCGAAATATTCTTTTTAAATTTATTTTTTTCTATTTAAAAAATGATTACCACATTGTTTAACAATTAAGAAATTTTTTTACATTTAAATGGGTATAATATTAACTTTAAAATAATTTTTAAAATTTTCAGTGTGGGTGACAGCAATTGCTGTCATAGCTTCCCTTGTTGGTGGGGGGTGATTACATTGGTCATTATAGCTTCACTGGTTCCAACTGTACTTTCACAGAGATATTCGGCAGTGGTGCCAACAGTACTGAATGGATTGAAGGATAATTGGTTGATTAGCATCATTGGATTGTTTAGAAAAGAAAAATCTTAGATTTCCAGACAAGTTCAGGCATTAACACATTAATTAGGCGAAGCTTTAATTTACTTGATTAATTAGAAGTTGCATAAATAATACCCATTCAAACCCCTCAGTAAGGAAAATGTATCAAGTCAAATAGTGCCCCAGGACACATGGACAAAGTTATGAAGGAAAGTAAAAAATAAGTTCTATTATAAATGCTGTCTGATTTCACCACATTCCTTACTTTAGTAATAATAGGGTTAAATGCAACTGGAGAAATAGAACAACATTCATACTCTAAACCATTACTAAAACCTTCTTGTAGAAGTTTTGAGTACAAAACTAAGTAGTGAATACTAACTCTAATTTTTGGATATAAATATACTTAGAAAAATATTTAAACTTTTCAACATTTAAAGAAAGGCAACATTTTTTCTTGTCAAAGATGATATTTGTCAACTTTCAGTAACAATTTTTAGAAATGGACTTCACTGTGTAAAATTGAGATAAAAATTAACAAAATGCGTCCTACCGGCAAATTCTACAATGGTTGGAAAACTATTTCCACCTCAAGAAAAAGAGAGGTGTGAAATAAGTTAAAATAATTAATTACAAAACAACTTTTAATACTGTACAGAGCACAGTAGTGTAATTATGATAAATAAATAACAATAACCCTTGCTACAAATATTTAAATATTTTGTAGCAAGGGTTATTGTTATTTATTTATCAACTTTTAATACCTCTATTTTGGTTTTAATAAATTTTGACTTTTTTGTCATACTTCTTTATTCCTTTAAACACTTTTTAAACACCCTGAATAAATTTATCTTCTATGACAAACTCATTTAATTTTATTACATTTTTATGTAGAGATAAAGTTCATGTACTCCTATGATCTACTACAAATAAAAATGGGTAGATGTGGGGTAGGGGGGTTTGGAGCTGACTGATTTTGGTGAATCTAATTAAGTTGCGGGGGACCCCATGCAACTCAAAAGTTGACCTATTTATCTTTTTTTACTTGACAACATACACTCTACAGTCAATACCTAGAGATAAATTTCATATTGAGGACTTTCTTCATTGCTTATAATATAAGAAAACCCATAACCTAGGCAACAATCACTATTCTTCCTGTACTTGTCTTTATGTTTAACATTTTCTTTCTTTACTGAACAATTTGGTTTTTTAGTACTTTTAGTTAACTGATTTTTAGAAGTAAAATTTATTTGTTTTAGTTCACTTTTAAAATAAATAGACCTACTGTTACTAAGCCAAATAATTCACATCTATAGTACAATACAAGTTAACTAAATACACTGAATTCAAACATTAGTATGGTAATATAGTCATACATCACACTATAGACTTTATAGGATGGTGAATCCTTTATTGCAATAACAAGGGATTTTTCCAAAAACACAGAAGTACTGGAGTTAATAAAGAGAACATATGATTAGTATTAATATTTGTGAGTAAGTACCAAGTCTATTGGATCAGATAACATATGAGGGCAGAAACACTTACCTTGCCAAAAACTCAATGGAAAACCCACGAATAAATCTATCTACTTCCTTATATCAATCATATACTCGGGGATAGACATTGCACTCCAAGTATTACATTATTTCGAATTTATCTTGTGAATCTGTAGATAAGGTAACTATAAGTCTCTTGGATATATTATCTTTTTAATTTATTTGAATTACTGCTTGTGACTACTGGAAAATTTTAGAAGTACAAAAAAAGATGCATAGTTTAATAAATAAATTCATATACTTTAATTATTATACAATTTGACTTTTGTAATTTTATGAGTAAAATCAGAAAAAAATGTATAATTTTTGTAATTTTTTTATCACACACAGGACATCATTCAAGGATAGGGAGACAGGCATTATTTGCACCTAACTCAAGAGTTGGATCACCAGTTGTTGTAACGGGACCACCACCAGTTCCTGTTCCAAGACCATCACTATCTAATAGACCAGTAGATCCTCAAGAAGAATTATTGAGAAATGAAAGAATCAACAAAGGATTTGAAAGAATGCTCCAGTTTGTTACAGTTGCTGGGCAAGTAGATTCATACTTAACAGATAGAGCGAAATATTTTGTAAACAGACTATCAAAACTAACAGAAGAGGATGATAGACTTCAAAGCCGCCGTTCAAAATGTGGATAAATAGTTTACTAAGTAAATAATTTACTCTTATTGATGTTTTAGCACCAGTCTATTTTAAAACCTGAAGTTTAAAACTATTTTTTAATAATTGTGACAAAAAAGTAAGAAAATGTGGGAAAACGTCAAGTGCTGTCTAATCGTTTTAAGAAAAAGAAAGAATAATGTGAAACTTTATGATTAGGTCATTTAATAAATTCAAAATATATATTTTGTGTAATGGTTTATTTCTAATCTAAAAATAATTTTTACTCTATTACAGATAATCTGTACTATTAATATTTCATAAATCAACAAGACAGCAATTTTAAGTAATGAGTACAATAATTTTGTACTTACACTAAGTGTTATACAGGGTACTATAATTTTAAAAATTAAACATTGACTCATATCATTTATAATATACTCGTAAGTAAATTGAGTAATACTAACTTTATAACTATTGAAAAAGTTGTTAATTTAATGTACTAATTTTTTTATTAAGGGGTCAGTGCCGGTGTATTTGAACCAATGCTCTTTATGTTTGGACAGTGTTCTCAAAAACTATTAAAGATATTGATATGAAATTTTTGTGGGATGATTTGAAGATATGTTTCATGATTTAACATCTTGGAATTCTAATATTAAAAAAAAATAATGATTTTACAATAATATTTTTTCAAAACACAAAGTCTCTTAGTTTTTCCGTATATATTTTTTTTTCTAGATGAAATTATCTTATAATGCTATGTTAAACCATATAAAAGGCTTAGTTAAATATGTGGTAAAAATTTTAATGCTCTATGTCTTTTGGTTCCTCTGAAAAGTGTGCAAAATCCCTAAAAAAGGTTTTTCAGATAAAGTTGCTTGTTGTAATCATCTTGAACTCACTAATTATGATTATTTCCAAACACGTAAGCAAGTAAGTTTAAAAGTATTTACTAAGTTACTTAATAGTTACTTTTAATTAACAAATAATTGCGACAGGTAACTTATTCACAGCAAATCTATTATATTAAGTAGTTCCCACCTTGAAATAGTCCAACACTATAGGTGGGTTCATCAGGATCTTCTTCTTCATCTTCAGGCATCCTTTTTCTTTATCTTTTGGCTTACCATGCTTTCTTCCTTATCTCTTGTGCTTGTTTTTCAGAAAAGTAACTCATTACTTGTATATAATTTTCATAGTTGGCACTGTGTTATGTCCAACTTTTATCCTTAGCTTCCTCATGCTTTCACATTTGACAATATAGACATCATTAAAAGAAGCAATAGGTTCATAAACACCAAAGTGAAATGTTTTTATGCCCACAAAGAGAATTTTGGGAAGTCCATGCCAAATGACATTTTACAAGCTCTCATTGGGTTACTGGGTGTGTTCACGCATATACTTTTTGAGAAGGTCTGCTTCTGTTAAGTCATCAAATATTGGATTTATAGCTTTCATTACTTCTCAGGTATTGCATTTTTATGCGAATAAGTAGGCCTAATGAGCTTAGTTTTCTCATAACTGGCTTTTGGTATTCACACCAAGAAACCTTCCCTTTCAAACAGAGCCTGTATTCACAAAAATGATCCGTCGATTGCATGTGCTAAATTAATGGCCCATATGACTTGTCATATTTTTAAGGCTTATATTTCAGCTTATAGGAAAACCATAGTAGGTTTGGATTTTGTCAATAACACACTAACTCTGTCAATCGGTTTTTAACCCCCAGAGGTTTACCATTGGAAGTTTTTGGTCTTTTGATTTTTGTTTTAGCTTCCTTACTCTAATTCACATATGCTTCTGTAAGTGGCCTAGGCAATAAAAACATTGTAATTGCTAAGAAGAAAGTAATATGTATTAAAGGGAACTAGAGCGTCACCCAGAGTATGTTACGGAATGAATCTGAGTCTGTAACATATTTTTAAATGAATCTAGTTTAGAGGTGTTTAGATACTATGTGTTATATATCAAAATAAAGGGCAAATAACATAGAATTATAAAATGTAAAAAACCAAAAATATGTCTGCCTACCATGTCCCCTTAAACATGAAAACTTTCTATACTACAACTTGCATAAATTTAGATTAAGATATTATATAATAATGAGTTACAATATTTGTGACTTGCAATAGCTAGTTATTTATCTGTATACTATTATTTTTATTTAGTATGAAGTATTATATTTAAATTCGGTACTTTTTATAGACAAAATTAGAATATTTATATTAGTAATTCTTGATTGTGTTTTATTTTATCTAATACTATAAAACTGCTTTCATTTTCAACTGAGTACAAAATATATGAGAAATATTTCAGTTGAACCTACAGCTTTACTGTGTTAAATTTTAGCGAAATTCAGCTAAGATTAATTGTAAAAACCAACTAAGAGTAAAAACCAAATATATATATATATATATATATATATATATATATATATATATATATATATATTTATTTATATTCACTTACACTATAATGTATTTAAACAAGAATCTTACCTTGTGTATATGTGAGTCAACTTTCAAGGACTTTAATTACATGTCCTCATTTTCGAACATCAACTGAGACCAAGTGCTTCTTGTAGATAGCCAAGTGTGTGGGATTTCCGGTCTCACATGGTATACCACTATTGTTCTATTTTCAGATTCACTGCACTGTGGGAAAGTTTTAGTTTGTTTTGGGATTAATTTTGCCTATTAAGTTGAATAATTTATCATTTTTGTATTTTATTTGTTCGTTTATTATATTATTTTTGTGTTTATAGATTTGTAGCTGTTCCCAGATTGTCATTTTGAGGCTTTTTTGTACATTTTTTATAAAATATAAGTTTTTGAGTGTGTGAGTGGCTAAGTTTGAATTGAAAATGTTTGGTTTGATGTATGCCTTGAGATGGTCTTTATATCTGTCTTTTAATTTCTTTTTTGTTTGGCCAATATATAATTTATTATAGTCTGGGCATTCCATTTTATTTATTCCGTTATTAAGTGTGGGACATATTTTTTCAAGTGAGTTTATTTTATTGATGCTTCCTTTATAAATGCTTCCTGTATTTTTTATGTTATGCTGATATTGCTATTTTTCAATATTTTAGTTATTCCTTTTATCTTGTATCCTGTGTATGCGAATGTTGCCCATTTTGTTGTTGTTTGTGGTTCATGTTCAAGTTGATTTAATTTAGTTAACATTTTAAATTCTAATTTATGTATGGTTTTTTATTGTATCCATTTTTTGGGGCTATTTCATATATTATTTGTTTCTTTTTCTTTTCTTAATTTTTAATAGTAGTTTTAGCATTCTGTATTATAGTGAGTAGTAACCAGCCATTTTATATTGTGGAGATGGTTAGAGTAGTTTGGTATTGTGTAGGTTTCCTAAAAATGGAGTATTTATTGTTATATGTATTTCTTGTTATTGTTAGGTCTAAATAATTTATTTTATTGTTTATTTCTTCTTCAATGGTGAATTTTATGTTAGAGTGTAGGTTGTTGATTTCTTTTAGAATGATATTATTATTTATTACTTTATTTTAGGAGATGTATAATCCATCATCAACATATTGTATCCAATGTCCATTGGGGGGTCATGTGTTTTTATGGTTTGTGTGTTATTTCGTCAAGGTTTTGGAGTTAAATTTCTGATATTACACTTGAAAGGGGTGGTCCCATTGCTAAGCCACCTATTTGTTTGTATATCTTATTATTAAATGTAAAATAGTTTTGGTATAGTTTGGTCTTTAGGCATTTTGTTATTTGGTTTGAGTGTTTGAGGTCGGTTTTAAGATTTTGTAATTTGTTTTTTTATTATTTGGATGGTTTTTTTCTATTGGTATGTTAGAGTACTTGTTTGTGATGTCAAATGATATAAATTTAGTGTTTTTTGTTATGTTTATTGTTTTTAGTTTGTCTGTTGAATTAATTGATTTTTTTTATAACGCATTTATTTTCTAGTTTAAGTTTATGTTTTAGGTTATTGGCAATTACTTGTGATATTTTATAGGAGGGTGCATTTTTGAAATTTATTAGAGGTCTAATGGGATTGTTGGTTTTATCTAATTTGATGAGAGCGTTCATTTTAGGGGGTTTAGATTGTCCATTGTGTATTGGTAAGGGGTTTTTGGCTGATTATATAATTAGCAAAAACAATAATAATATTGTATGTGTAACGGTAATTCTTCCCCAAGTAAGTTTAAAGATCGAACCTAGTTGGAGAGGGGGGAATTTATTGCAACGTGATTGGTCGAACAATGTAAATGAGGCTTGGTGAAGAAGTTAGGTGTATATATATATTTGATGAAAAATGTTGTTTTGAAGTAGTTGTTTTGTAAATTACCTCTGAGGATGATTGCTATGGTAATGAAATTGTACATAAGGCATTAAATAAATGAAAAAGTTATTTGTGGTATAGAGGTTTTTTTTGAATTAATCATTATGCCACAGTTGATTTATACAGTTATAGGAGTCTGTAAGTCACTATGTCACCAAAATTAAATTTGCTCATTTCATGACTCATTTTCTCAGAAACTACTCAAGATGTTATGCTGAAATTTTTCCTATTTATTGAGAACCTCTAACTAATAACATCGACTGAAGAGTTTGGCATTGAACAATTAAAAATAATTGTATACCTTTTTAATTTAGTTATAAAAAAAGTGAAAGATATTATATTTATAATATATAACTTTTGAAAAAATGTTATTTTTATAAATCCCTATTTTAAAAGACAACTCTATGTCACCTAAATATGTACAGAAAATTTCATCACAATATCTTTAGTGCTTTCTCAGAAAACAAGTCAAATGTTATAAAAAAGGTGTAATTTCAAAGAACGTTATTAAAAAAAATTTGCAATAAAATAGAATGAAAAAAAACTTAATATAGTCCTGGAGCATATGAAGGGATTATCTGAGTATTCACTTTCAAGGAGCTCTAGTTTCCTTTTGGCCAAAGATTTTTCTGACAGGCTTAATTTTGCAATTCTTCCATAGGCTTTTTTGTTTCCCATACTTAGACTTAAGCAATTGCCTTAAAGACTTCACCACATTTCTTTTTCACTTTAAACAAAAGTTAATCTATGTGTTCCTCAATGGCTGCAGGTAGGTGTTAGTATGATCATGTTTGATTTTTTATATTGTCTTATATTTAAAAGTTCCAGAGTTCTTGGGGTAAAGAACATTTTGTGTCTGTCCTGCGGACACAGATTTTTTCATTTGTTCTAGGTTTCCAGGGTTCACTCTTATTGCTAACCTGTAATACTTTTGAATTGAATCAGCCATCATACTTGTTATCAGCCAGTTGAATTTTGCCTCCCCGACCTTTCTCATTGCTCAGTTTCATTTTTTTACTTGCTGTTTATGCTTAGAAGTCTTGAGTGGTCCTTCTCTGGGCATGTCTTACACATTCAATTAAAAAAAAAATGGTAAAGAACGTGTTGCAAATAAAGGAACAAAGGAAACAATGATTATATTATAATGGCAAACTGACTATGAGTATATTGCAATGCTGCAAACAAATTAATACACAAACTTTTCTCTGACTCACTCAACTTAAAAATTAATAAAAACGTTACTACGATACCACTTTTTGTAAATCATAAAGCAAATTCAACTAGGCAACTTTAGCTACAATATAAATTTTATTTTAAATTGTTCATGCACTCCCCTTAAAAATTACTTCTTTGTCTATTTTTATGTTAGGTTTCAATTAGTTGTTTTTTAATTAATCACTTTAACAATAGTTTATGAGTATCCGAACTTTAAATTTTGTAAATTTGTAAAAACTTCTGAAATGTTTTCACAAATTTACAAAATAAGAAGTTCGGATAGTCATAAACTATTGTTAAAGTGATTAAAGATTCACCAAACATAATGGACTACAAAATTCAAGTAGTTGTTTTTATTAAAACTAGTTGTTTATTTCATTTTTATAATCAATATACCACTGTTCTTGGCCTTTTGTTATCTATTACTTACCTAATATTTTAAAACAAATTCCTATTTCAATTTATTTGAAGAATTAAAAAATTTAACCAACCTATATTACATATAATCATTATGAAATATTTGCCTTGTTACTGTTCATTTTGTAACATATAGGCCAACGCTTGACATTTTTGGAATAATAAAAATCTTATTAGTATTTGTTTTTATTAAACTTAATTCATTTGACATTTATACTATTGATTTAAAACTCATTAGGTAAGTTAAATGAATGTTCTTAAAAATATCAATCGGTGAAATACTTTGAACAATTATTACTTGTATAATAATATATTGCTGTAATTGAAATAATTTTGTTTATTTACACACACACACACACACACATACATTCACTCCTTTACAAAAATGTTTACTTTAGATAGTGACCTTGACCACCAGGTGTTAATATTTTCAGATCTATGGAATAGTTACATCAAGTTTCTTTATTTTATCTATCCTTTTTTTACAAAGGGCTGTAATAGATAAATATCTTGAAAAAGAAATATTTGGATAGGAGACACATTTTTAGGATGTCATGGACAACAGAATAAAAATTGTGTTTTGAAATGTATTTCAATATTGTGGAGTATCTGAGCGAGCACATCACGGCCGTCCTCAACACTGTGACTCCAGAAATGATTAAACACAGTTGGTGTGAAATCGACTACTGATTCGATGTCTGCCGAGCCACAATTGGGTCCCACATAGAAACATATGGTACCAAAACACTCCTGTCTTTCCTGTACAGTTTCCATTTGTAATAATTAAAGTGTCTTTAATAGTTTTTGAGTTACAACATTTTTAGATCGAACCTTTTTTGGGGGTGACCCTGTACATATGGCCCAGTAGAAAGTAAATGTACTTCATGTAACCCTCTACATGCAGTACCATGATTTTCTCTTATTTCCATTACCAAAAGCTCATTATGTCCCTACATTAGTCCATCACACCTAATCTTTTCTCCTTTTCTACACTAAGTGGGTTGTAGGTGTTAAATATCTTCTTATGATTCTAATTAAGTTAACTCTATTTACAAGATACAATTCATGAACCTTCCTTATATCTTAGGCCCAAGTAATTTTCCAATGTGTATTCACACAATCTATCCACATACTTCATCTATAATAATAATAAACTCATTGATTGTTTTTAATTTTTTTTTTTTAATTTACTGTAGACCCTGTGGAGTTTCATTTTAATTAAAATTTTTATCAAAATTAACATTTTTCACATGTTCCGAATTAAAATGTTTAAATGATTGTTAATAACAATTTACAGGGTTTTCTTAAAGTACTTATGAAAATTCTTAAATTTTCAAACATCACATAGTAAAAACAAAACAACAAGAAAACATCACAAAATATTTTTTATAAATATAGATGTGAAAGATAGATAATTCTGAAATTAGCAAGAGTGTAGTGATTCAGAATTATTTACAGAAGTACATCTGTCTGTAAATGTACGGCAGTGGCTTAGAGAATGTTTTGAAATACTGGAGCCTGATTTTAGCTGAAAATAAAAACATGTGAAATTAATTACACTGGTTGACCTACACTTGGATTTTGTTAAAATCAATATGTCCAATAGCCCAACTTACACTGCATATGTGTTAAGAGATAATTGTCATCATAATAACTGAGACAATATTTGTAAATCTTTTTTGCAGCAATATATTAACATTCCGTTATAATCTCAGCGGGGAATCTCCGCTTTTTTAGTTAATTTTGTAATATTGCTAAACGTGTGGTAATATTTGAATGAAACTCGAGAACATCTTCCATCAACCTACCACACACCAGAAAAATCAAATTCAGTTGATCTTGAGATGATAGTCAACACTCAAAGACTGTTTAAAGTGGTTTTAGCGGGGAATCATCATGTTAAAAACATTATTGTTTGACTTAGTATGTATATAAATTATTGGATTTATCTGTCAACATGGACATTAATTTAGAAGGACTTTATTAATTTAGAGAGTATTTCATAAAACTATGTGTAGAAGTCCTAAGTCAGTGAGAATTCTCCATCTACACATGTGACCACGTCACAGAAGGTAAAGGTTTGCTAGTGAAATTTGAGACATTTAGATAAATAGTTTATCTAACTTCACCTATTGATAAACGAAAGAATCTTTTTGTATAAAATGATAGGTAAGGCTCCAAAGACTGTAAAAATAATTAATATGCCTATTGTTAAAGCAAAATAATTAAAAAAAATAAAAACGAATTCGAGTGAGGGAGCCCTGCGTGTGCTCGTGTTACTTTTTCTACGCGTGTAAATCACGTAGCTTTACGGTTTAAAGGCAGTATAGCTTTCTCAGGTTTTACAAGATCATAGTCAAGATGCTAAAGTATCCAATGATGGTAATGTTACTCAGTGTCACTGTTATGTGCACCTTCTCCCTATTCCCTTACATCCAATATACACATTTCTTTATTCGATTTATTCATATGTCAATTATATTAGGTGTGGTGCTTACATGACTCTGGTAGGCAGCTATCACTAGTTCTGCCAGAAGCTTATCTGTCCATCTAGTTACATCCAGAGTCGAGTGGCAGTTATTCTTATAAGTGGTTTTTATCATCTATCTACTAATTTCTAAGTCAGTTTATTTGAAATGAGTTACAGTAGGTAGATGGTAATGGATGTCTAAATTAAATTTATTTTTATGAGCCAATTTAAATGTACCATTTACACCCAACTCTCCACAATTTCAAATGGTTCTTTTGTTATCTGAAAGTTTAATATTGGAGCTGCATATTAATTCATTATTACAATGTAACATCATAATCTTATGAGACTGAAACCTGAAATTAACCCATCCTATAATTAGGGAGCTCGTATTTTTTTTTTTAAATTGATTTCATTCCATATTATTGGTTTTAGGTTATTAATAATGGAAAAAAAATACTACATTTAATACTATAATAGTTACTTTTTCATTGAATGTTTTTTTCAAGCTCCTTAGTTTATTAGGAAGTATTATATCAAGCTTGTCACTCTGCATAATTTTCATATTTTTCAAAATGAGCATTATATTTCAAATGTATGCCAAAACATATTTATTATGACTCACAGAACGTATACTTGAAGAACAGAGTGTGTGATTATATTTCACCTTTGTGTGGGATGACAATGAATCAGATGGAACATTGAGGCATTAGTTTAGATCGTTAGGCGCTGAGTTTATATAGCGTCATCTGCTTAATGCGATTTGTATGGTGACTTATTGGTTCTTAGAGGTCATGTTGGGTGTTTGATGTTTCATTGGGTCAGGTATTTCTCTGTTTGATTTGTGAAAAATGAAGCCTGTTTGTAAGTAAAGATTCAAGTATAGTTTCTTGGGGAATCAGTCGTAGTTCTATCAAGTGGATACTGTTTCATCCTCAATTTATGCTGTGGTAAGGAAGTAGCTCTAACTAAAGAGCAGATTTGGTTTTAGGTACCTGTGTTGTTCTAAATATGTTGGTCCAGTTCAAATGCCAAAAACTCAATGAGTGTTTTTGATAGCTTCTTAACCAGCAGAGATTTGCTTGCTCATTTGAGATATTTAGTTATAGAGCTACTGTTATTCCAAGGCAGACCTGCTGAGCAAATATCCTTTGAAGGATCCAAGGATTTGTCCAAAGAGCAAAGGGGAACTTTGGTTTCAGAAGATGAGATTCTGTTTATGAAGTAGAATACAAGTGTGTCCCCCAATTAGTTGGGAAAAATGTTGACAATGTTTATCCAGTTTGTAATGCATTACGGTGGACCAGGACGTCAATGCAGAAGGTTGTTCCACAACCAAATATCATAAAATCCTACAACAAATACATAGGGAGTTCACCACTATAATTAGCTAGTTGCACAGTATAACATTTCTATTTGTGTTAAAAAATGGTACTGGTGTTTATTTACACAAATGTTTGACATAGTAATTGCAAATGCCAGGATTGTATACAAGAAGGTGTCTCACTCTACAATGTATCTCCTTGAATTCAGTAGAAATGTGGCCATTGCATATTAGAATAGAAACCCTTCAAAGCAAAGAAGAGCAGCCAATAATCATCTTGGACATCCATCACAGACATGAGACACGATGAAATAGCTCATTTAATATGAAGACAAGACAAAGATGATGCCAAAGAGAGAACTGCAAAATTGCTTAGCTTTTGTCAAAAGTGTAGTATAACTTTGTGTAAGGACTGATTCATCCCTTATTACATCAAGGAACAATATATATAATTATCAAGTTTGTCATTTCATTTTGACAAGATAATATTGGGTACTTTTAAATCAAACATGATAAATAATAATTGTTATAAAATATTGTTTCTTAATATATTTTCATAATTAGTGTAATGTTACTTCTTTGACCCAGCGTCCTATTTTTTGGACATCTCAGCAATTGTAGCTGGTAAGAGATATTTTTGTAAAATTATACATATTGCTTTTGTACATGCATACAAACAATTTATTAACAAATTTTCAAAAAAAAAGTTAATTTTTATAATCATGGGCATTAATGGGTTAAAATAGCATTATTTATTTAAACACCATCAAATACTTAAAAATGTTTTTAAAATATGATTTATTTGGCATATAAAATATATACTCTAATATCTAAGTAAAAAATTCAACTTCAGACTTCAAATAACTATAAACTCAAGTCTTTTTGGTATAATAACAATACTTTACCAAAACCTTTAGTTATATGAAATAACTGTAATTATAGTATAGGTGATCCTATGTTATATATATATATATATATATATATATATATATATATATATATATATATATATATATATATGTAACTTATTTTAAACAGTTAAAATCAGTAATTACCAAGGAAACTGACACTGGACAAAATAGGTCTCTACTTATTCCTAGATAATATTGTTTATTTTTTTAACAAATGGTAATACTAAGAGAAATTACCCCAACACTAGTTGAGAAAATATAATAATCACAATTACAAATCACTATTATAATTATTCTTTAAAAATATTATAATTACATAATACAATATAAAATAAACATTATAAATGATGTAATATGCTACCATAATTCAAAACTATTTCACGGAAATATTATTAATAATATATATTACATTTAAACGTGAGAAATTAATGATTGGCCAGACTTATATTTGGAGTAAATTTAAGAAGTCTCTCAGAGACACTTACAAAAAGTGCTTAGTACAATTAAAAATGTTTTGTCTCAGTGAGTATTTCATAAATTTGCTTAAATTATAAATCTGACAAGTTGTTAATTTGTTAAGTCCAAACCTAAAAGTTTCGCTGATTGTGATACCATGAGTAGTATTAAATCTTAAAATTTGTTTTCATAATCTTTATGTCATAATAACTTATATAATTGTTTTTGGAAATATATATATATGGTATCTATATGAAATTATACTTTCACCTAGAAGAAAAATAAAGCCACTCACTGTTAATTTAATAATGGTTATTTTTCATAATGTCCAAAGAAAAACTACACCGATCTACACTAATCTTCAGAGTATTATTCACAGAGCCTAACCTCAACTTTTGCCCAATTTTAATTTTTGTCAGACAAATATTAGTTGGACATCTACAGTGTGTAATTCCAACTTATGTATGAATTAATATAATGAATCATGACTGAATTATCAATGAAAACATGATAACTCGTTATTAAAAAAAAAGATTTTTTTATAAAGAAAAGGGATATTTTAAATACTGTATATTTGGAATAATATTTCTTTAAAAAAATGAATATGTAATATGCATGTTTAATGTTTTTTTTTATTAAATTATAAACTTTCTCATGTTCCCTTAAGTTGTTCATATTTATAAATGCCTTAAACATCGATAAAATTAACAGAATAAAAATTCACCATCCCCAACTGTCTCTTCTAAATATATATATATATATATATATATATATATATATATATAGATAGATAAATAATATATATCTTCTTAATATATATATATATTTAAAATCTGCAAATATCAATTAAAAACAAATGAATATAGTTGTTCCATTGTGGGAATGGTTGACAGTAAAATAATTTCCATAGAACAAAAAAAAAATAACCATAGCCTAGCCTCATTATATTTAGACTAGCCATTATAAAATCACTTCTCAACAAAATATTTGATATAACATGAAACATACGTAATGTAATTTATCATATGTTTTAATTTCAGAATGAAATTGATGACAAACACAAGAGCAAATGGTAATTTTTTATACAACTGTTTATGACCTTAAATTTTTAAAATACTCTTTAGATTCACAATTGTTTACTACTATAGTAAGCAAGTTTTAAAAAATATGTAAATCTGCAGTAAAATAGTTGTCTTGTAATTTAAAATAACTAAAACAATTTTAAATCAAATGCTTTTTAAAATTTAGTCACATTTGAAAATATTTATTAATTGTTAATAGCAAATTTTTAATTTGAATATGAACCTAATGTTATCAATATTTTATTTCACTATTCAAAAAATCAATGTATTTATTTCACCTATTTATAATTAGTGTTGTGCCAGATATATACCTATGTTTTACTATCTATACAAAGCTTTAAGTTCAAACACTCGAATAAACAAATTAAATTCAATGCCACATTCTTTTTAAAAAACCTCTTCCCCTATTTTTTTTTTACAAACTATGATGTAATTCGATGGAACTAGATGCAGTTAAAAGCTAATCGGTCAGACATTTATAATAAAAAATCTTTCAAATTTGTCATAACTCAAATGTTATTATATGTTTGTCATACTAACAACCTTTGTAATTCAAAAATAATTTCCAAAGCAGTAGCAATGAATCACCTGATTTTAAGTTGCATGGTTTATTAACTCTAGCTCTTTTTGTCAAGGTATAAAATTGTTTTTCTTGGTACCCTCCTATACCACTGTAGAAATTCCAGGTAGGGATGTTTTTGTTCAGTTTTACCTTAATTTTTTACACAGTGAAGTTAGTTTATTGAAATTATTGCTGGAAGCTGACATAGTATACTAAACAAGACGAAAACCTTACCAGATTTTTCCGGTTTCTTTATTATTATTGCTTTTTTTGAAGTGGAAACTATTATAGGGATGGCTACAAAAACTTATTGGATGGACATGGGCATACTATTTGGCGTCAATATAATTTCCATCACATTAATAGCGTTAGTATAAATTCCATCAGCTTACACTATGAGTCACCTCAAAGAGAGTTAAATGATAACATATGATTTCACATATCAGTTGATTTTATGTTATACGTTGTGTTGTAAAGCAACTGTTTTAACATGTAGGTTACATTACATATTTTATTAAACATTTTCAAATAAAGAGGTTACTATTAACCTTTTTATTTAAAAGTCGTTAAGGTTATTATTATTTAGTTGAGTGTTTACAATTCTTAATTTTTAACTTTAAACGTTATAATTATACAGGTTCACTCTCTAAAGATGTAAAGAATTAGTTTCAGATCTTGTTAGCCTATTAAGTGCTTATTTTAGTTGAGACACAACCAATGCATACCATGTATTTTTACTGGCCTTGTTACTTTACATCAGAATCAATACCTACTTTTAATATTTTTAAAGTTAAGTCACCATTAACTTGTATCACACCTTTGGAAAATCATACATGTTTTGAATTAAGATGA
>JBAIZL010000005.1:11553384-11623384 GCA_036971475.1 Prosapia bicincta
ACACTAACTAAAGGTTTAACAATTAGATCAATATGTTTAACACTGCAGTGGTCGCGTGGATTACTATTGTAATCCAGGGGTAAATTTTTCTTTTTAAAAATATTTTAAATTCATTTTGATTACAATATTAATCTACGCCACCACTTATGATATGTTTCCTGTGAAAACCATATTTAAATTAGTAACACATTTGTCTGTAAACAATGTCTGAGCCAGAGCTTGAAAAAATACAACGCTGGCTTGCCGAAACCGAAAGTGACAATGAAAGTGTGTTAGGTTGACCTAACTTAGTTTTATGTTATATAATTATTTTATGCTAAAATAAAAATATTTTTCACTACATTAGTTTTCTATATAACCCCTTAAACTCCCTAAAATGCTTATAAGATACTTTAAAAAAATATTTATATTGAAAAGCAATTTCAAAGTGGATTACAATAGTAATCCGCACGATCATTTATGTTACTTATTTACGCACTGCCACTGTATTGTTAAGAAGAAACAATATTTATTTCTATATAATAAATAATATTTATTTCTGTACATATTAATTAAATTTTTGAAAAAAAATGTTTTACTTTTATTTTTAAACTGTTATAATAATGTGAGTTAAAATTCAGGTCACACTTAAAGTGGACCATTATGATACAGTAAACAACTACAAAATACATAATTTATTTTCATTTTTAACTTAATCTACCAATAAATACTACTAGTTCAAAAACTTACAAAAGTAACAATACTTTAATGTCAAATAAGGATTACTGTTTTGAGATATATATTGCTTAATCAAATGAGTTGCTATTTATGTTGATCATCTTCCACAATGACATCGTCATTATGTCGTCATTGTAAGGGCTATATTAGCATGTAATATTTTCTAAATATTTTAAAATACTTTCTAAATATTTTTAAGTGCATAAATAATGTATGAATACATATCCCAAACACAACCATTTTGATCAAATTGCACGATATTATAAACATACTTGAATTTACTCAGGACATCTCCAGGAAATGCCTCAAAATGATTTCATTTAAAATAAAATTTATCAAAATCTATTTTATCTTCTTAAGAGTGATTTACTAACATAAAATCATCCCAATATTTTGACATGAAATCGAAAAATATATGTGCGAAGTTTGTTAAGAGTAAAAATCGGCCTATGTATATACAAATCTATAGAGAATTAACATGAACATACATACACACAAACACATTCTCATACTTTATTATTATTATCACTTACAACTGTTCAATAAAAGCTGTAGTGTAATAAGTATATAATTATTTAGGAAGATTTCAAATAGTTTACCTTTTTTCATAAGTTTCATGCCTAGCTTCAAAGGATCAACCCCTCTTTCACAATGTTCACCAGCTTCTTTAATATATATTTCATTGCTTGAAATTATTTTTCCAACAAAACACTCATAAGAACCAACATCCTTACGTTGTGTGTAGGTGTAGGTCAAACCTCCCTCATCCCACTGCCCTAGGCATCTATACTGTCGCTCTGAAACAACAGATCCATATTATTCAAAATGCGAACAGGCTTTATACCTAAATAAATATATATATATACAACTCATGTGATACATATAAGGATGCCTGCTTTGGATGATGAATTCAATTAAAACTCTGACAATAACTCCAACCAATGTTACTACTGTTGATAATTTGATTCTTGGTCAGAATTAAATATGAGTTTATCTCACACAATGAATGTGACCTTCTAAAACCTGAATATGATTCTAGAAGGTGAAATATAACAGATTATTATTAGTAATGTTGGCTGGATAACATAACACTGTGATTGGATGCAAATTAAGCGCCATTTGGTGATGTCATAGTGTGCCTGGTGAGTTTAAAAGTCAGTACCGCTCCACATGCCCTCTGTATAATAAACCTAATTTTTTTCCATATAATAACAGGTTTTGGGTTATTTTTTACTCAAGAAGTAGCTATAAATAATAAATATATGAAAAGTAAAGTATCTATAAACTAAAGTACCCTCATCTTTCCCTTATTTATATTTTCTTAGCTGTGGTATTTGATAAACATTTTGCAGCATTCTACCTTTTTCACAACTGAAAACACATTTATTTTTATACCTTTCTTTATGGCCAACACTATATTTTGTACACACTTAACAACATTATTTATTTTTTTCTCATTCTTTACAGGTGAAAAATGGATCTTCTTTTATCTTCAATGGGCCCAGAGTGTGGTTCATTGACTTTGGGACAATGGGCCATGAACCTTGGAGGCAGAGTTCTTCAATTAACTACAATTTAGAAGCAGTAAAGATATTTAGTGTTTGATGTTCATTACTATGTGCATGTTGTACAGCATGGAAATATTTATGACAATCATATGGAGAATGTGAATAAATATATATTCTTTTTTACACAATCTCGAGATATATTTTTTTAAATGAGTAAAATGGTACTAGGTGGTTATGTCTTGCAATACCTTTCATGTGTGCATTGACTACATGATAGGTAGTGATTGTTCTAAGTGTTTTTACACTCTAGAAACACTAATGGTCTAATTGCATAATAAAAACGTAAGTAAGAATATAATATCCTTAGCAAAGCAAAAACCCCCTGATTTTGAAAATTAAAACAATAGTAAGTTTTTATACAATGTCCAAAGTGAATATGACATTACAACATCAACTCTAAGAGATAAACTCAGACTAAGCAAAGATAGGTTTGTTTACATCACCCTTCAGTACCAACTTTAAACCTAGCAGTTGAATTTGATTGGCCCTCAGCGAATGTGTTAAATAGTAGTCCTCGTACATAAAGATATTTCAAAATATTATAAGAGTTTGAAATACTCAGTGATCAGTAAGAGTACTATTTGAACAAATAACAAAAATTACTTTGTGCCTTGCACTTAAAGTTTTTAAAGAAAGGGCATTATTTACAAACATACTATCTTTTCAAATTCAAACCACCAGAACTTACGTTGAAACATCATCAGAAAATATGTCATATTCGCCATATATACCATTCCAAGAACTCAATGTCTCAACTAGTGTGTCTGTGCTGCTTTGATTTTGAGATTTTTCTGATATATTGTTAGTCAGACTCAACCTGCTGTGCAACTGTAACTCCCTGTTGTACTAATAGCTAGTTTAGTTGTTTATATTCTGTGAATTCTAATTTTTATGGAAATTAGTATAAAATATCCACCCCTACAATTCATTTATTGCTTTACTGTTTACAATTTGTTACACAATTTCTATATTCTGTTATTTTTTAATAGTAAATATATTTAAAATAATTGTACAAACTCTAATGATACAAAATGTCGCTAGATAAATGAGTTGTTTAGTAATATGTAACACTATTTATAATAAATGTTGAATATTGCAGTTAAATGTTACACAATTTATAATTAACCTGCAAACGTTATGCACATCCTCATTGAATTAATAAGAGGTAAGTTAAAGGAAAACACGTTTTAAAAACAATACAAATCAAGAATTTAATTCGTTATGAATTCCAAAAAAAAAAAAATTAAATAAATGAACATTGTTATCTAATGACACTCATGTTAAAATATATTATCTATTTGACTAGGAAGTTAACAAATTAGAACAATTATGCAATTAATAAAATTGTGATATAGATATGAGAATTTTTTGCTCAAGATTTTTTTAATCATTTAAAGTATTAGACATACCATAATCTAAAAATTGGTACTTGAAACAGAATTTTAGCATCTCCCTCACATAAAATGCTTTCAAAGTAACACACACAAAATTGAGATTTCGCTTTTCGACCGGGCCAACTGTTAATTACATTACACTGTATCTACTTAAATTCATTTTGAGGGAAGAAGATTGTTACAAATAATTGTATCACTTATGTGAGAAATGTATATGTAGTTGATCATTTTTCCGTCGTTTTCCTGTTTTGATCAGCTTGATTATTGCAATTAGGGATGTAATTAATTAATTAATACATAAATAAAAAAGATTACTTTCAGAACTCAGATTTAAATAAATTTGTACAAAAACTCAACTAAACATTACTTCTGTTTTTTATAAGAACTTGCTAATGCATTAAATGCGCATTGTCTCTAGTCCTTTGAATCTTTCACTACATCTCAAAAAGAACATATTGGTCCCAAAGCTGGTTGGAAAGCAGAAAAAAACAAATTAGTTTGTTCTTAAACTATTAATCTCACGCTCATCGCTCTGTGCATTTTACCTTCAATGCTTCTCTAATATCTTAACCATTCTTTTTACAATTTTTTAAATTAATAAATAATTGTTACATATAAAGGACTGGGGATCATCTTGACGAGGCGGTGACAAAATTTACCAGTCTTATTCAACAAGCAGTGTGGGATAACACTAGAACAATTACTCATAAAACACCTGGATACAACTACCCTATGGAAGTAAGAAACCTAGTAAAGAACAAAAGAAGAACCAGGCAAAAATGGCAGCGTACAAGAGATCCCGTCGTTAAAAATCATCTCAATAGAGAATCCCAACAAATCAAAAGATTGATCCACCAACTGAGAGAAGACTCTGCAAACTCCTTCCTCGAGAATCTGTCTGCAGACAAAAACACTAACTATCCCCTCTGGAAAACAACGAGAAGACTGAAAAGGAAAATCCATCATGTACCACCCATCCTGAAAGAGAACAATGAATGGGCAAGATCGGACCAAGAAAAAGCTAACACGTTTGGAGATCATCTTGAAAACATCTTCAAGCCGAATGAAGCCACGAATGAAGAAGAACTTCACCTAAACACTAATAATCAGTCTAAAATTATTAAAAAAGTGACATTAAAAGAGCTTAAACGAGAACTAAAATACAACTTGAACCCGAAGAAAGCACCAGGATACGATTTAATCACAGGACTAGTGCTGAAAAAACTGACAACAAAAGGACTAAAAATGTTTTTATTATTAATTAATGCGTCCCTTAGACTTATGCACGTCCCTGCAACATGGAAAGTGGCGGAGATGATCATGATCCTGAAACCCGGCAAAACAGCAACAGAGGTCAAGTCGTACAGGCCGATATCACTTCTACCCATAATGTCAAAACTCTTTGAAAAGCTGCTTCTCAACAGGCTTAAACCTATCATCGTGGAAAAGAACTTACTGCCCGACCATCAATTTGGATTCAGGCGAGGACACTCTACGGTGGAACAGGTGCATCGACTAATTGACATCATTGAAAAAGCACTGGAAGGTGAGGAGGTCTGCTCGATTGTCTTCCTGGATGTTTCACAAGCCTTCGATAAAGTTTGGCATGAAGGCTTGATTCACAAACTCAACATGTTTCTGCCAGCCCAGTTTGTGAATCTACTGAAATCGTACATATCGAACAGACTGTTTCGAGTAAACCACGAATCTACGTATTCTGACTTCAAGGAAATACAAGCTGGAGTCCCACAAGGCAGCGTATTGGGACCAATCCTGTACTTGCTGTACACCAGTGATCTTCCGCAAACAGCCAACGTCATCACGGCCACTTTCGCAGACGACACAGCAAACGCAGCGACAGCGAAAACCGTTCAAGAATCGACAACACGCTTACAAAGATCAAACGATTCAGTTGAGGCTTGGACCAAGAAATGGCGCATCAAACTCAACGACCAGAAGGCAGTCCATGTGAACTTTACAAACAAGAGGATCCCAAACCCTCAGAGGCTCGAAATGAATGGAAGTGTTATCCCATATCATGATTCAGCTAAATATCTCGGCATGAATCTTGATGCAAAAGCCAAATGGGTCGAGCATGTCAAAATAAAACTCACAGAACTCCAGACTCGCTACAGGCAAATGTATTGGCTACTCGGTCGAAATTCACGGGTATCAATATACAACAAGCTATTGGTATATAACCAAATCCTCAAACCGGTTTAGACGTATGGTATACAGCTTTGGGGCTGTGCCAGCAAATGTCACATACAAGGGATACAACGCTTCCAGAACAAAGTACTAAGAAACATCGCCAACGCTCCTTGGTATGTGCGTAACAGTGACTTGCATTGCGATCTTGGTGTATCCATGGTCGAGGAAGTCATAAAACAGAACGCCATCAAACACGTAAATCGGCTCACTCAACACGAAAATCCTGAGGCACTGAGACTTCTCGACAACAACCACCTGACAAGACGACTCAAAAGGACAAAACCATTTGAACTCGTTGAACGACAAGAGTGACAACAATGCTCTTCCTCACGCCGGTTGGCTTCCAACATCAAACAAGATACAATAGAAATCAATGGATTCTTTGTAATAAAAGCTAAAATCTAATTATCAAATGTAAATTAATGGTTGGTCAGAAATGACCAATTTTAATAAAAAAAAAAAAAAAAAAAAAAAAAAAAAAAAAATAAAAAACATAAAGGAATGAACAAATTTGCAATTTTAAAAATTATTTTACTAAGTAACGGTCCCACTTTGTTTTAGAATGCTGGCTAGCTAATATCAATATTATTTTATTGAGTGAAACAATGTTACAAATATACGAGTTTGCAAATATATTTTCATCAATAACTGTGATGAATAGTCATTTACAATTAACAGAAGTTCGTATTGATATTTTATGACTCTTTAACTATAAATAAATTGATTTCTATACAACAAATACCATATTTAATTTGTAATAAAAATCAACAACTGAAGGTAGAGTTTTTCAGGTGACATTATCATTCATGATATTTTTTATTACTATTTTGCATGAAGATAGTTACTACCTCTATGCATCGGCATCCATGTTCAAGAGATTAAATGATAAAATTTTTAAACATTATTTGTTTCTGTAACATCTGATATATTTCTTAAAGAATATCTTAATTTCTAGTTCAGTTAAAGTGTATATATATTGATATTTTACGCTGTTCATTATTTTTCTGTTTCACTGACTTTATGAAGTTACTATATTACTATTGTAAATACTTTTATCCACCACTAAGTGCAATAATTTTACCTTATGTGATGAGGTACCTTTCGGTCATTTGACCATTGTCGAATCACTCAACTTTTAATACCTACCAAGGTAAACAGAGTGATTCGACAATGGTTAAATGACCGAAGGTGCATCATCACACAAGGTAAAATTATTGCACTTAGTGGTGGATAAAAGTATTTACAATAGTAATATATTAACTTCATATATACGAGGGCTATTCAGAAAGTGAGGAACGTTTCTGTCTGACGCCGCTAGGCGCACGCCGATCTCGTACATTTTAGTGTGTTTGCACTCGGCAACTCAGTCGGCGTCCAGCAGTGACAATGGGAACATTTCCGCGTTGACCGTTTTTTCGCAATTTCAACTGAAGATATGCGCTGCGATTGAAAGCGGAGCTCAAGGCACGCGTCACTGAGTGGCTGACATCGCAGGCGGCAGATTTCTATGATGAAGGAATTTCAAAGCTTGTCCACCGCTACAATAAATGTCTCAATTTGTTTGGTGACTACATAGAAAAGTAGTTTTTTAGTTGCTCTTTCAGATGTATATAATAAAAATTCTTTATTGTACTTATTATTTTTTTTATTCAAAAATGTTCCTTACTTTCTGAATATATATATATATATATATATATATATATATATATATAATACGTTTTCTTGTTTAATAATTTAAAATAACATGGTTTATTCAAATACAAGAATATTTATTAATTTATATTCAAAGCTTTTCGTTGGTAAACAGTTGCAACAAATACCATATTTAATTTGTAATAAAAATCAACAACTGAAGGTAGAGTTTTTCAGGTGACATTATGATTCATGATATTTTTTATTACTATTTTGCATGAAGATAGTTACTACCTTTAACTATGCATCGGCATCCATGTTCAAGAGATTAAATGATAAAATTTTTAATCATTATTTGTTTTTGTAACATCTGATATATTTCTTAAAGAATATCTTAATTTCATTATTGTAATTTTCATTCCTGATGTATTTGAATAACCTATGATGTTTTAATATACATATATACATATATGTTATATACATATATGTTATATGTACATATAAACATATAACACTACCTTCAGTTTATATACATTAAAAAATCTGTGTTTGGTATTTTTCTTTTCCTACAAATGGAAAATTAGTTCCTATTTAAATGTTTTATGTAAAAAAATTATAAGATAAATTTTAGCTGGTAAATAAAAATTTAGACATAATAATAAACAAGAAATAGGAAATAAAAACAAATGAAAAAATTAATTATTAAATAATACTGCTTGAAATGAGTATAGTAACAAAGATAAGATAATTAAAGAATAAACATTGGAACTTTTATTACCAAAGAGTAATAAAATTACTAAAATCATGGAATACAACAATATCGTATATTTGTGTAGACTTATTAGCAATATTTGTGTTATCAATACAAGTGAAAATTATAAAGATAGCAGTGCACTATAATCTTTCTATCAAAAACAAAAACTTCATGTAACTTTGCATACACACTTTCCTATCTGTGTCTCCTAGTGTAATTTAGCACACACACACACACACACACACACATATTGTAATCCTTAGATGAAATTATTTTTTCTTGTTATACAAACACTTACATTAACAAGAATATTTAATTTGACTTTACACATCTATTTCAAACTGAATATTTTTTTATGTTGAACAGTACCAGCATCTTCAAAACTTATATCATACTGTATAGTTCTGTGACTACATTAGGATTAAATTAGCCCTAAAATAAAATATGAACACTTTTATTTTACCATATATATATATATATATATGGATGGATAGATATTTTGTGAAACTTTTATGACACACACTCCAGTGAAAATAAGAACTTTATGCATGCAGTAAAATCATGCAAATAACCAATGTAAAAATAAAATTTTAAAATAATATAAGTGTGCAAATTCCAACACTATTATTTGCCTTTAAAACTAATTCTTAAAAAGTTATATGTATTGATTAATATGTAAAAAAGTGCTTCTTTGTTACATTTAGTAACCACTGAATGATTTCTTACCTTACGGTGATTTCAGATATTTCAATATAGCGGTTGCATATGCTTTACATACTTGATAAAAAAAAAATTAAACATATGCTTTTATAATAAATCTCTTTAGTGACAATAAAAAAAAGTACTGCTACACAGAATTGAAAAGAACTATTTATCACTTTCTGAGACTGTTAAAGAAACAGTTCTAGTAACAAAAATGAGAATACATACCTTGTTTATTCACAACTATAAGAAAACTGTATAAAGAAACTAGAAACAGAATTGTTTAAAAATAAACAGAACAAGGAACTATTTCTAAATTTAAGAGAAAAATACTGAAAATGTTTCTGATATACAGAATAAAGAAAATTGAGTTGCAGGATTTGACTAGAACTACAAAAGTATTCATACAAAAGATTCATTTGAGACATAGTTTCATACAGTCAAAATTAGTTCTGAAAAAACAATAGCATTGATACTAAGAAACAAAATTTAAAGTTAACAGCATACTCCCAGATAGCTTGCCTTAGCAACTGGGCGGGTCCACGGGTGGCGGATAGTGGAACGGCCTACAGATATGTAGGTTACTTGTGAATAAGGATTCCGGAAGGTTTCTGAATAAGCAGGCCCGGACCAAGGCAATGGTTCAAAGGTGAGGAATTATCCCTCCTCGTCAGTCAACCGGTTGGGTGTGGTAGAAATAACTGCTCTGACTGGGGACTGGGGTAGTTGGGAATTAAGTCCTCACAATGCTACTCTCACCTCACCTCCCAGGTGAACCAAGGGCAATGCGGCTGGGAAGTATGGGAGGGAAACTACCCTAACGACACAGTTGTAACAAAAGAGAGTAAAGCAGGCTGTTCGCTCCATGAGCAACAGTTAATAATGTCCTGAACTTGGGGTGTGCTTCAAGGTCAGTGACTGAATACCCAATCCAAGGTGGAAGGCATCATGCCTATGGATGAATGGCTGCAGGGTATAAAATGCAGTAGCACACGATCCCCTTGAGGAACCAGACAAAACCTCATTGTATGTTGTCTTGCCAGGGCAGTGGGGGTTCTGCTCTGGTTGACCGTTCTTTCCCCCATACTTGGGAAGCTAATGAACCAAATAAGTACACAAATTGATGTTGAGTCTGCACAGACAGCGGGAGCCAATGAGATGGCAAACCGTGAGCCTGTAGCAGATGTGTCAACGGCAACCACCACTGGGGGTGCAGGGGCGGCTACCAAGCTGCCGACTGTAGAAACCAGTGAAATGGTTGTAGAGTTGAGCACGCTTTCCCTACGGAGAAAGTGTATGAGTGGAGCGTCTCCGAAGAGATCAGGCGAGAGCAGCGGGAGGGCCAATAATCCTGAGCACACAACGCAGGGGAGGCCAAAACCAAGCCGAGCATGTTAACGTTCAGGGCTTCGATGTTATGAGGGGTGAGGTGCAACAGGTGGGAAGCAATCAACCACGAGCACCAAACCAGCATGGAGATTGCATACTCGAAAAACTGGGCTAATCTCCCAGATGTTTCAGGACATATGAGTATCGAGTGCGTGGTCAAAGAACCTGTCTTGGAGATGGGCAGTGACCACCTTACTCGGACGTTTGCACCTGACCAGGCACACCAAACTATGATGGAATGGTCAGGGTCAGTAACATCGGGAGCTCAGATCTGGTACACAGATGGCTCCAAGATGGACTTCAGCACTGGAGCGGGGGTGTATTGTAAAAATCCAAGGGTAAAACTAGTTTTTTCCTTGGGGAGGCATACCTCTGTCTTTCAAGCCGAAATATATCCTATAAATGTCTGTCTGGGAAAGATAGCGAGAAGAGGAATACACAGGACCCGGATTGCTATTTTCTCTGACAGTCAGGCAGAAATTAAGGCATTAAACGAACATGTGGTCACCTCGGCCATAGGGAGTGCCTAAATAACCTAGAAGCCCTGGCAAGGCACAATCAAATCAAAATAGGTTGGGTGCCAGGGCATAGGGGAATATTTGGAAATGAAGCTGCAGATGCACTGGCCAGAGAGGGGTCTTCAACTCCCCTAATTGGACCAGAGCCGACGGTAGGTATTTCCAAATCCATGGTCAAGATTGCAGTGCGAATGTGGATGGCTGAAAGACACTGTGAGCACTGGGTCAGGGCTGAAGGAAAGAGACACAGTAAGCTAACCCTTAGAAACCTTCCTTGGGGCTGCAGGAGAGTCTCATCTATCTATCTAGGCAGGAATTGAGGATAGCCACAGGTCTACTCACGGGACACTGTTGGCTAAGGAAACATCTGCATAATACGGGTATCTTCAAAGATGAACCAGTGTGCAGATTATGCGGGCAAGAACTGGAGGCCGCCACACCATCATTTATAGATGTGAAGCACTTGCCGAGAGGCGCTTCAACCTCTTTGGTGATAGCACAGCTCTGGAAGAGAATGCTGAAGGTAAAACACTAGTCAGGAAACTCCTAAACCTGGTAAGAGGGAAGGGGCTCTTTGACTAGATCAGGGAGGTAAGTACAATATACCTAAGGTAGCGGTGCTTCGGGCAGTTTAAACCCGCTCCCAAGTTAATAAAAAAAATAATAATAACCGCATACTGGTAATTAAGAAGTTAGTATGGCATTATAGTATAAACAATTTGACATTTTAGGTGAGATCAAATAAGGTACTGGTACGTAGAAATCTCAAACCTTCTAACAATTTATGTGAACCAAAAGTATTGAAATTTATAACACATTATTTTCAGTATAGTTTTGCAACACATAAGTATCAATTTTTTTTCTTATCATTCCCATTTTATTACTGTATAAGTAGAGTTTTATGAAGATTTTTGTTTAAAATTTTTTTTAAAATTCAGATAAAATTTTAGTTTCTACTACTAAAATGTTTAGAAAAGCCACTAATTTTAACAAAATATTTGATAATCAGTAGCAGCTCCAGGTAGGATAGGTAGGCCTGGGCCTACTTAACTTTTTATATCTATTTGTTATAATCCGTAATTGTCAATAATTTAAAACGATAAATTTTATTTACCTTATATCAAAAGAAATGCTCAATATATTTTAGTGAAATTTAAAATGCGCTGAGCAACAATAGAATAGCAAATAATGGTTTCTAGCTTTTGGGGTGTTTAACTAAAAACAATTGTACAAAATATGTTGGTTTGTTACTTTTGTCTATAGTAGCACTTACTTATATGATTGTTGAGCTACTTCATGAGATGTGTCCTATTGTCAACTCAGACCATAATTCAAAGTTGACCAGTCTGAGTTGATAATGGGACACATCTCCCGAACGGCCATCCTCAACAATCATAAAAGTAAATGGTACTATAGGCAAGTGTAACATAATAACATATATACACGTATCTTCATTCTTATACCTATTTGCCTTGAGAGTAAAAATTCCCTCACACCATTTAAATTTTAAACAATTTCTGGGGGAGAGCGCTAGCCCCCCCCAGTCCTGTTTACCTCAAACTGACCTTACCCAAAAAATAAATCCTGATGATAATGATACAAAACCCCAACGATTAAATGTGTTAGTTCTAAAACAATCAACTTCATTTCTAATTTGGTGGGTTTTTATAAAAATTCAATTATTACAAATATTAAATAGATATTAAACGGTGTTCAATATTACACTAATAATTAGTTATTATAATTATAGAATAAGTAAAATAATAACTTGCTTAACCTATAACTAAAGTATATATACAAGAAACCTAACAATGCATAACATTTTTGTTTATTGATGAAGATCACTTACTCTTCTTGAAAATTAACATTTTTATTTCACACTGAATTTTTCATAAATTTGTTTTAGTTGGAAGTTCATTTATAAGTTATTTTACTTAGTGCAAATGTGAAAGTATTGCCGAGACAATAAAATCCTCAGTATTGTACTTTGACAACTCAAACTATTTTCTATGCTCTATAATTGTGACTTTGTATTAATAAAATAGTGATAAATAAAACATGAAATTAGTGCTCAAATCAAAACCTGTGCAAAATCTGAAACAAACGCAGTGCTTGTGTCTGCCATTAAAACTTGCAATTGTATCTTGCATATAATACCTTCTCTGATAGATGGACCTCCATTATGAGGAGCTGCACTGGGACGTATATTGTGATTGTGACTCACTGTACCAGGACGTGTTACAACAACTGGAGGTAGATGAATCGGCGGAATAGGTATTGGTTTTCTCCAATTGTTCCCTTTATAAAAACCATTAGGATCCATAGAGTCTGATATTTGAATTTGTGGTTGTCTACTCCAACCATGAGGAATATTCCAATTTCCTTGGCTTGTAAATCCGTTACTACTGTGTCTGTTGTAGTAGTTTGTATTTGAATCAAAACGAGTAGGAGCTGGGTTTTGTTGATTAAAAACTGGATTACCGCCATTGACTCTATAGTATGGAGGATATCCACCTTGATTTTTTGAGTTGCAATTAAAACATGGAGATATCTCTGAAATACTTCCTATATACCTGTTAGGCTGGTGGTTAAATTGGTTTGGTATGTTAGTTGGACCAAAATATGGTCTGGTAGGGTATCCTCTATAAACCTGTGTAGTACGATCCCCATAGTAATGTTCAAACCCTCTTCTAGGCTCTTGATAATAATTTGTAGACCCATTCTGTCGGTAGGTATTGTATGGAAACTGTCTTGTATATGAATAATCAAAATGCTGATTTGCCCTATTGTGATATCCACCAAAGTTAGCATTTGTCGATTGATAAGTTGGGTAAGTTGGATCTGGCACTGTCCACGAACCTTGATAGCTATTTTTTTGTTGATGAGGATAATTAGACCTCCCAGTATAGCTAGCTTCTGTAGGAATTACAGATAAGATGGTCTTTGAGGAAACTGAATCACCAAAATTAAAAAGAGATTGTGTCACACTTGAACTAGAATCATTGCCACTGCTGTAGTTCAACTTAGCAACCACATCTGAACTGCTTATTGCAAGAGAGTCATTAAGTATAGAACTGTGATTGATGTAAGAGTAGAATGGGACATTTTCTAAATATTTACTGTTTATTTCTGAATCTGGAACTGGCACTGTATCATTCATATCGGAATCAAAATCACTATCTGTTGTAGAAATTGATTCTAAAGAAACTGTAGAGTTCTGAACATTTCCTTCTGTTGTAGAACTGATTTCACTGATCCGAAATATGTTTGAATATATTTGCGTTTGCCTTTTTTTCCTTCCATATCTTTGACGATAGTTTCCTGCAAGTCGGAATATACAAACCAAAGTAATGAAGAAATTACAATAGGTTATAGAGTAGTAGTTGTAGTTGAGAAGTTAAAGTGTTTAAGCCTCATTTTAAAAATAAATTGTCCATATTTATCATAAAAATATAATTATGTTAAATAAAATTTAATCTTAAAATATAATATTTCAAATTAAAAAAAAATAACTTCTTACATAAATAATAAATTAATATGTTTTATTTATTTATAAAATGTAACTGTTATTAAGTTGACAGCACGCTAAGTTTGGATCATTAATTTTAAAAATATTATCATTTACAAAAATGAAATTTTAAAGCAATGTGTTTGGTTTAAAATCACAAGGACTAATTGTTTGTTTGTTTTTGTGTGTGTGAGTGTGTGTGTGTGTGTGTGTGTGTGTGTTAGTAATTTATTTAATAGCAATAATTTTTAAATGTGTGACTAATAACATTTAAATTTCAAATTATGAATTATGATTTATCTGAAAAAACTATTTTCTAGTACAAAAAATCACTATTTTTGTTCAATGGAATTACTGTGTATAAATAAGCTACTACTTATTGCTGCAAACTCCATTAAAACAAAATGAGAAAATCAAGGACACATGTTAAATTCAAAATTTTTATATTTGTTGCATTGTTCCCTTTGATACTATTGAAAACCTGCCTAAAAAACCATCACTGCTTAACCCAACAACTCCAAACAGAAGACACTGATGAAGATCACCACATAGCGATCGAAAACATTCTGTCTCAGTAAGTTTTTACAAATCTACAAAATTTAAATTTCGGAGAGTCATAAACTAATGTTAAAGTGATTAATCTTACATAAAATGTATATTATAAAAATGAGAAATTAACAATAACTCTGTTAAGTTGAAATAATTGACCTGATCATGTAAGGAATGCTGTTCATAGAATAAAACTTACATTATATATGTGTATATATGTGCACAAACAGACACAGACATGCAGATACACAAATACACACCCTCACAAACATACATACATACACACACACACACACACACACACCCCGTCGTACACAATAGGTGGGACCAGGCGATAACCATGTAAGTCGAATTCTCGTAAGTCGGGGTATAATTTTACATACAATCAAATAGGAATCATGTTTAGTCGAGACCAAAGACTAAATAAATCAATAATTTAGAAAAAAATGTGTATGTATTAAAATCTTAAATACCTAATACAACAAAAAATTATATTCATACATACTGTAAAGATGTTAATTTTTTATAGAATGCTTCATAAAATCCTGTAAATTCATTTGACGAATCGAAGATTTTCTCTTCTCACGCAGAATTTCCTCATAACTGGCTAATACTTTTTTTAACTCCTTGTTTTGTAGCAGAAAAGCTGTCTTCGTTGGAGTCTATGCTTTCCAAAATTTGTAACCCTTGCTCAATTAAACTAAGACCGTTTGTCAAGTTTCTAACCGTCATTTTATCATCTATGACAACTAAGTCTAAAGAATCTGGGTTTTTAAGGTCTTGCTCTTGCTCACGCATTTCTATGAGCTCATCAATTGTCAGTTCCTGGTTGTGTGAATATAGCAGTTCTTGAACATCATCATTATCCACTTCTATATTTAGTTGTTTGGCAAAAGCGACAACCTCTTCAACCACATCAGCAATTTCGTCAGACTCTGTCTCTGATTCGGCTTGAAATTCAGTGGCAAAATAAAATGGACACACCTTTTTCCGTTCGTCACTGAACGCCATTCAAAGTTTTTGTGAAATTTCATTCCAAGATTGTCCAATGATTCTCCCTGCATCTAAAACACAGAATTGTTTCAAAAATTCGCAACAGAGACTCGTTATACTGTGTCATAGCTTCATGCAGATGCGCAAATGATCTTCTTGTGTAGTAAGCTTTTAATGTTTTGATAACCCCCTGATCCATCGGTTGAAGTAAACTAGTTGTGTTTAGTGCCTTCCGATTCGATTTCCAAATCATGGGCTAGCCAGCATTAGAAATATTGTTTTATGCCCTTAGATTATCTGAGCGATAAACTATGAGAGGTTTTAACTTGCAATCACCAGCTGAATTTGCACCAATCATCACTATCAATCGGTCTTTGGCGGCCTTAAAGTCTGGAAATGTTTTGTATTCACGCGCTATAAAAGTTCTTTTAGGCATTTTCTTCCAGAACAGGCCAGTTTTATCAACGTTGAATATGGTTTTGCTGGCATAGCCACCTACTTCTATCATAGCTTTAAATTTTTCTGGAAACAGGGATGCAACCACTTTATCAGCACTTGCTGCCTCTCCACTTTCTGCAATACTGTGCCAGTTACAACGACTTTTAAATCGACTGAACCAACCGTTGCTAGTTTTAAACATTTTATCTTTAGCCATCTCTACAGCTTCTTCTTTTAATTTGTCAAAAATGAGTTTAGCTTGAGAACAAATTGTGTTCTGGTCAACAGGACAATTTTTCACAGGACATCACATTACTGAGCCTGCTGACGATGCGGACTGAGCGAGACACATTCTCACGACGCTACAACGGGACAGTCATACGGCGCCTTAAGGTTAAGTCATCATGATTTAAAACTGCGTAACTTGGGAATCTCGTAAGATGGGGTAGCATAAGTCGAGGTATTACTGTACTCCTAAAAAAAGGTACGTACAAAATTTAATTGAATTATTGATTTTTTCAACTAGAATCAGTAAAAAAATTACATGAGAAACAACAATATTTGTCTTATTATAAATAAATTACATCCCCATTGAAAATGTTCATTCTATAATTTACATACTGAAATAATTTTGTTAGTGATCAAAATAATTATTTATCATGTTGCTTAATTAGCACTTTGCCATCAAATAGTAAATGTTAGCTTGATGACAGGTTATATTAAAATATACTTGATATTATTATTGCTGTAGATAAATCAATTTGTCATAAGTTCAAGTATAGAGTTTTTAACAACAGTAATAAAATGTTAAAATTCAAATAATGTAAAATCATACTTTAATATTCATTTTACCTTTGCCTGAATTCAATGTTTATTTGAAATATTTCCAAAATACTTCATGTAATACTATACCTGTCAATTCCATACAGATGATATTGTTTTAAAAAATGTTTTTTGGCTTAAGTTGCCTCTAAGATATAACATTTAGTACTTTTAAGAAAATGATTTTCTCCAATTTATTTTCTCTGGAAATTCCCAAAACAAAATAGTTTTATTCAAGGTTTTAAGTTTCATATGAATATGAAAAAGGATAACCAGCTAAACCAAAACCACCACTTTTCAATGCTAAATGAAAACACATCAACCTTCTCTGTCCTTTTTCTATTTAGTTAAGTGGTATATGGTCTACTAACAAAATTTCATCAGAAAAGATCAATGTCACCAACTAACTGATCACAAATGTCTAGCTCATTCCTCCATAAGCTAAAAATAGAAACAAGTCTTCAGTCTCTTTAATCTAAACATAGTTATGGATGATCAGTTTTGACTTTGATAAATTGTTATAAATGAAGACATCCAAGATCTAAGAGATTTGTTGCAATAAACTGGGAGATTTTTGAAGAAATAAGTAAAAAAAATACCATTTATATTATAAGAAACATTTATATACAGTAACATTATTATTTAAATTCAGTATTTATTTTTTATTACAAGTTTTATTCTGCCAATAACTATTATGATAATACTCTTTAACACAGTTCATTTAAAGTTGTTAGCCTAATGGCGTTACTTTCTAGTTTTGTAGATAATTTAAACCATGTAAGGATTAAGTTTTCTTAATATCATAAGTGATGTAGTGTATTTGTTTTAAGCACTGTGTTAGTTGAACATTCTATGCTAAAATATTTGTAGTAATTATATCTCAACATTTCAGCTCTAATTTTAATTAAATGTTTTAATGTTGGTTTAGTAATAGTCAGGGCTAGACATGTTATTTGTGAAGTAAATATTATTATTATTGGCTTACATAAGATTTGATTTCAGTGGGTGACCAACCTTACTCTTTTACAAAAAAACAACAAAAAAAGATTTCATTTCACTTTTTAATTTTTTAAGAAAGCCTTTTTTACTGGATTAATATTGCACAAATTCATATATATATAAATGTAGTAAATAATAAGTATAATTTATCACAAGTTTTTGAGATACAAATTATTACAAGCAATAAAAAAGTAATTACTTTTTATGATATTGTATTAGTCATTTTTAAACAAAAAATTTATACCATATAATAATATTGTTATTAAAAATTCTACCGTAAATATTATTATACCTTATGGTGTTTGCATTCAGTTTTAATTTATTTAAATGTGTAACAAGAATGATCAATTTATATAATTAGGAAAGGGTCCTTGGCCTACACCTATGTACTGTGTTATATTAACACTAATAATATTAAGTATCTAAAACTCTTATACTTATAGTAAACAGAACTGTTCCTCTTATTCTAAATAATAATAAACTATATTTTTATATTAAACTAGCTTACCCATTGCATGTTGCTGCAATATCAGAAGAAAGGAATTCCAAGAAAACTCATTATGAAAAAATTAAATTAAAAATGTCATTTTTATGAAAATAGACTATGGAAAAATTTTTCAAAATGTCTCTTATATTCTATTTATTTATTTGAGTGCTTTTGGATAGTTACATTTCCCAATATGATTCTAATCCACTTTTAAATTGAACGAAGAACTATATTCATGAACTCTATCTTGTATTTAGTTATTCATATTTGTTAATCCCATCTTCACGTGAGTTACTAGTTATCATTAAACATTTGTAAATGTTTATAAGGATCATAAGGATATAAACATTTATAAGTGTTTAGTTGTATTTAGTGTTACTGAAAAACAACTATAGCCCTCTGCTTATTGTATATGAAATCATTCGGCATCATAGATTACAAAATTTTAATGTGTTTGTAGAATTTAACCGAAAAAATAATAAACTAATTCGTATTTTCCTCAGAACAAAACAAATTTACCAAAATCTATATTAATTACATTCAAATAATATGTTAACACATAAAAAGCAGAACGCCATTCCTATGAGAAGTAGTACCTTCTACTCTACGGCAATGTAGTTCCATATTTTATCCCAATGGATTAAACAAAATTGTACTTTATACAGCCTATGACATTCTAAATGAAATGAAGAGTATTCTAAAATTTCAAAATAATTGGTCAAGTACTTTTTGAGGTTTTTTGCGGAACAAATAAACAAACGCTGTCTCAATATACAGTATAATAGTAAGATACGTATAAACTGGTTGAAATTTGATATAAAAATTACGGTTTTCAACACCTAATTAAATAACCAATTATTAATTTTGTAGTGAACCACTATTAATTAAAAATAATAAATACCTTTAAATATAATTAACTTAAAAATTAATTGATTATAATACAGTAAAACTCTCTGAGTCCCGATTTTTCGAGCTTCCGTTAATTCGACTCTATATCTTATACAGACTGTTTTATCTATTTGAAAGGAAATTCAAATTATTTACGGTTAGACGATACACCCTCACAACCCGATGAAGACCAACTGTGGTTTGATTATGTCCTTGTTTTCTACCCACAAATGTTATGAGCTTCACCCAGTTAATGGACCAGGCTGTTCTGGAAAGTATGGAAAAATTACAAATGTTACCTTTTACAATCTCTCTTTGAAGGGACTGAAGGGGAATGAATCATCATGGGATTTCTAAACAAAAAATAGTTAAGGAAGTGTGTACTGAATAGCCGAATCATGAAACGAGATAAAAGGAAAAGAATAAGTAAGACACTGAGTAAAATCCTGAGTCATAATAAATCTGTTGACTGTGTTATTGATCCACAAGAAGAAACAGATTTGACATTTCTTATCACGTAAATTCAAGATTGTGAAAATGTCGATGATACAGACATAAGTCAATGTGTTAGTAAGGACGAACGTACGTACGTAATGATAACACATGTTACGACTATTGAAATGATACAAGAAACTTGAAGGCAGTGATGACAACAATAAAGATGAAGGTTTGACCGAGACAATACAAGAAGGAAAAACTAGTCTCGGTGAAGGAACGGCCTCATTGGAAACTGCACTGCACTATATTGAACAACAGACACCACACACACAGATATGCTTCTGATACCATGTCTATGTGACACCTTTGCTAAAAAACTATCTGATAATCAAACACAGAAGACACTCAACAACTTTTTCCAAAAAAATGTAGCAACTGTGATGAAAAATGTATTCCAAAGCAACATTAAATTAATGTAAGTTATGTAATTAATAAAGTTCTATAAACATATTCTGTGCATTCTTAATTATAGCATTAGGGTTCATTGGAACCCCTATTTTTTCTAATGCACAGGAACATATTCCCGTGTAATCTGAGTTTTTGTAAATTTAAGAGGGTCTCGGTCTCATCTACCTCGAATTATCGAGACTACTGTATATTGTTATAGTTAAAAACTTTACAACGAATATTACGAAATTTGTAAATTAGGAAATACAACAATCAATTTATTTCTCTTCTACTTATATATTTTAATTGGTTTTGTTAACAAATCATAAACGGGTTCTCATCATTTTAAGAGAAATATTATGGGTTAATATACCGAAGTTCCATAACTCCTTATGTAAGCCTTTATGTAGGCTATGTTTGGAACATTTTATTACTAAAACCCTTAAGTAACATTTTAATTTGCCAATCACAAATTAAACGTACAAAAATAATAGCTTGTCGAAAAAATTTAAGAAAAATGATGAAAAAAATTTTACATAACATTTTCCAGTACAGTAAGTTTATTTTATCGAAACTGATGAAGATCAAAGACATTATAGTAAATGTGTTTAAGAATGTTATCTCTCAGTAGGTTTTCCATAAATTTTTTTAAATTACATTTTCGGCAAGACGTAAACTTATTAAGTTGAAGCGTAAGAATTTGCTGATCATCATTGGCAATAAAATAAATGAAACTTGACAAAATCTTGTTCAACAATATATATGATTTTAAAATCTATGTTTTAGAGTTTAGCTAATCTACAGCCAAATTTAAAATCATTGATAACCAGAGAGATTTAGGAAATCCTCTCTATAGTTTTCAGTATCGTATCCTTTGTCTTAGCCTCTCAATAAATATTTTAAAAAGAAGGAAGTAGTTAAGGTAATGTGACCAAGATACGTATTTCTACTGAAAATGTTTTATTGTGTTAATGACTGAAGGGTAGAGAACTATAAATTATTGATCCTCATGTAGAGTTTCAGTGCATCCTGGAATTTTCTGATATTTGTTGGGTTGAAAGACCCACTTAAAATAGACATTAGTTTGTTTGAATGAATTCTGATAGGTTAGGACTGGTTAAAATAGAAAGATGATGTTATGTAGGTTAGACCAATATTACCAAATTAAAATTTATATCACATGTTTATTTGAGAACTCGAGATAAATATTGAATAAAGCATAAAACAACTGAATATAGAGTTAAATTTATTTACTTATGCAACGTTTTGGAAAACTAATGCAGAAATCTCGCAATAGTTAAATAAACTTGATTCAATATTTATTTGAAAATTTATATCAGTATTCAATAAAAAAAAAAATAAGAAAAGACATTCATATTGATTTTTAAGAAAAAAATTGACTACTTTAATTATGCGTACAATGATCAGATCAATTAATAGATGATATATGCACCTGTTAAACATAGAAATCAGTATGAAATAGTTCCTCTTTCTATGAAAAAAGACAATAAAGAACCATTATGAACCTGTAAAATGAACCATTAATGGAAAGTACACGGTATCAAACAAAAGATAACTATTATCATGATATAAAAAAGTTGATAATATTTTCTCATTTTACACTTAAATGGATATGGTCCCCAATTAAGAGATTTTTCTTGAAATAAATTTTTGTTTCATAGATGGGAATTTGCTTCTAGCATATAGTCAAGCTAATTATATATTTTAAATACAAAAATTGTAAATAACTAATGTTATAACACTAAAGTTATTTCTACTGTATCAAGGTTTAAAAGTTATGAAAAGTCATTAATCAAATAAGTCTTCTTCAAAACCCAAGTTAGACGGTTTACATTAATTTATATTACCTATTCTACATTTTCACAACCATTAAAATATGTTTAACATGTACATCTAGTTTACCTTCAAGGACCTCTTCCAGAGACATACATTCAGACACTGTGTAATACATAATTTCTGGAGATTTTTGATCTGATGAGAGTTTGGCACAGAGTTGCATTTCTTTTGGAATAAATCCTGTATATTCCCCTGTGATAGGGCAAGGTGATTCATATAATCTTTCCAAACCTGAAATGTAAATTATTTTTAACAATGATAAATTACTTTACACCACGTTGAAACTTTTTGAGCAGTATGGTATATTTAAAATTCTAAAAATTAAAATGATTTAAACTTAAAATTTGCTTTTAAAGTTTTTGTTTCTTCAATTATGGTAAGAGTGCTTACTATAGTTTTAGCTGAGACAATAAATTTCTTGAATTCAAATATTTTTGAAAGGTGTTTCAAAAACTTAATTTTTTCTAAGAACCAAAAATTACTGATTGCCATGAAAATATAGTTTAAAAAATTACTAAGGAAGCCATAAAAATCAGTAATAATTTTTGTAACTATCTCTGATTCTGATGATACAAAAACAATATTATCATCATGTGGTAAGACTTTAAATACTGACACACTCATTTTTAATCTCTGTTCAAATCTCTTATATTTGTTGAGGACGGGCATTTCGTTAGATGTGCCCCATTGTCAACTCAAATCGTAACTGATCTCAAGATTTTTGTAGGTTAGGGTAGGGTGGGATATTATGGAGGCGGTGGGGGAATAATTGGTGAGCATTAGGAGTTATGATGTCGAAAGCTGTAAAATATTTAAGTGTGTTTTAGTGAAAACTAGTAGCTCACCTGAAGACGGACTCAACAAATATGTCTTTCATATAATTTATATGAGGTGTAACCTGGAAGTACTTGGTTGGTATTTACTTTCTCAATGAAATATTTAACAGTTTTTTACATAAAGTCTAAGTGTGCACTGCTTTTAAGTAATGTTAGATAGTAATGTGAGACACTGATGAAGATCGTCACGGAGCGATCGAAAACGTTCTGTCTCAGTAAGTTTTTACAAATGTACAAAATTAAAGTTCGGATGGTCATAGACTAGTGTAAAAGTGATTAATTAGATACAGATTTAACTGTACACATAGACATAAATTTGAGCTCTGGCAACATAGATTTTATAATCCCTTCTACTCTAAATGTGTGTTTTTTTTATATTAAACAAAAAAACACAGAGGAGAATAATTATAAGCTAAAAACACTTTAAAACTGTCCATTACAAAAAATATCTAAGGAAAGTTTTTGAACTGTTGAATAACTAGCCTTAAATTTGTTGAAATTCTCATTGCAACACCAGAATATAAAATTCACCTTGTTAAAAAACTACAAGGGTGTGAGGATATTGGAGAAGTATGCCTAAATGAGTGGGTAGCAATAACCAGTATAGTGAATTCGATATTGTATTTATAATTCAAGAGAAACATGAAGACAACGTAGCATGTAGTGACAGTGAGGGAAAAGATAATTCAATAGACATTGTCAATCATTCAGATGCTGCTACTGCACTTGACATTGCACCTTGTAGAGCAGCTGACAAGCCAAATGAAGTCATGTTTATTCTACGCTGGCACAACTTAGTCACTTCATACAGATTTACATCCCTTTGGCAGTTAAGATTATTTTTTTAAATGTAGTGTAGTGCTTTGTGATCTGAGATGAGTTAGCAATTAGGATAATTTATGTGAGGTTTGTTTGTATAAAGTGATGGTACAACTGCATTTTATGATTCTTGTTTTTATAAAGTAATAAAAATCACTACATAATTGCTATTTATAGTGATACATACTTTATTAGATGTATTGTACATTCCTTAATTATATATTATTATACCTTATTACTTTTTAAAATGTAGATTACACTAATAATATTTTAAATAATATTACACTAATAATAATAGCATAGAAGGGAAATATTGTAATGCCAATAAATACCACCTGGCTCTCACGTTATCAAACACTTACTGAATAGCGAAGAACTCAAAAAGACCTTTTTATTATAATAGATTATAATAAAAGTATAGCTGTTGTGTTTTGAAAGGTGTCAATTTTTATAAAAGATATGTAATTGAATTATGCTTCTCATATGTTTGAGAGAGAGAAAATACCTAGAATCAAGCCAGTTAGAGACCACTCTCTATAACAAACAGGTGTCATAACGATCTACTGTACCAAACTTGAGGAAAAAACTACAAATTCAAGGTAGTAAGCCAATCCCAACCCAGAAGGCTAAACAATTGGATTTTGAAAGTTTAATTACCTTGTGTACTTATTATTTAACTGAACAAGAAATTTTTGATTAAACATAAAATTGTTGCTTCTTTCTACCTACTCTTAAATTTCAGGACAATACTCTTATTATTTCAGATCAGAGTAAATAATTTCATACTCTCACTTATCAGATTTTACTTTGACTTACACTTGAGGAGATTTACAATGCCTGTTACTATTTTAGTATTAACATTAACACATATTTAATGTTGAGTATTGAAAACTATATTTAACAAAAATACATATCTTTGAAAGAATGTTCATGAAATACAATAATTACTATTATTCTGCAATTATGATCCTAAACAATAAGATTATAATCTGTAATTATTATTTAAAAATTAAAAGAAGATAATTTAACTCTGGAGGGCAAATGAGATGTATAAAAGTGTACAAAAGGATGTATATAATATGTATTACTTACGCCCTTGAGTGATCCAAACATTGTCAACAAAGTTTGTGTTTGAACACAAGGAACTATTATAGTGCCTACTAGAAGTCATACCTAAGCAAAAACACAACAATTAAAAAGGATGTTGATTCTATGATAATAACAAATTATAATAATAATAACCTAAAATATTTCTAATTCTAAATTTATATGAATTGTGTACACTTTCCTCGATTTCAATCACAGTAACAAGGAATATTTTTAAATAGCATAGTTATTACATTTCATCTTGATCCATAGTAATGAGTGTAATTAAATAATAACAAACATCCATACATTTTGTATCATCTCATATGCATTTCACCATGTGAGTGCCCGATCAGAGTAATTTTTCTCTAGGGGAATTTTGAATGTCAAGGAAACAAAACAAATAATAAAAATTAGTTTTCCCTATATGGAGTATCTTCAAATATATTTATTTGCTGTTCAACTTTGATAGTCGCTTTAGCCTATCCATATTAGTCTGTGAACAGTTTTTGTCTAAACTGATCTGTGCTATGTTGAATAAAAATGTGGTTGCTCATTAGTCAAGACTACTTAATTTATTGAAAATTGGGCAATGTAACGACAAATATATTGTTGTCCTCATTCAGGCCTGATCTTCTCCTTTGTACTATAGTCAAAGATATAAAAACCAAAAGAAAACTTACCTTCCACATTTTTAACCAGTTCAATAACAGAACGTTTGTCTAATAGAATGTTACACACAAACATTATACTATTGAAATGATTCAAAATGTAGAAGGGAAGTTGTCTTCTGGTGTTAATATCTTTGACAATAGTACAAAAGAGATCAGACCTGAATAAGGATAACAATATAGTTGTCGAATTTTTATTACATTAAGTAGTCTTGTCTCATAAGCAACTGTATTTTTATTCAACAAAAAATTTTGTGAATGTAGACCTCATCATTATCTGTGCTATATTTGGAAAGTTTTGAATCGACAAGGGCTCTGAAATCAGTTTTCTTATAACTGCCAATTAGTGTGAAGGTTATATTTTATTTTTAATTTTCATTACTTTTATGCTAGTGTAAATGGCATGTAAGTGATAATATTCAATATCTTTAAGAAACTGAAGAAGCCTTGAGAAGGTTTTCATCAAATAAAGAGGTGGATGAAATTCATGTGTGTGATCATAATTCAGACATTGAACCAATTACAGAAATTGAACATTAAAAAGAAGTGAATGATGTTATTAGTACAAAACAAGATACTTCAACAAAAATACAAAAATGTTTTTGCAGGCCCAGCACAAATAAATGTCAAATGATGATTTATCATTTGAGTAACAAGAGTTACAAAAAATATCATAGCATATATAAAAAAAGGCACACAATGTTTCCCAAATGTCTAATTCCCTAAAACTAGTAGCATTTTACACCAAGGCGACTTTAAAAACATGTTTTTTTACCAACAATATTTTGCTATTACTAATATTAGGGTCTGTCATATTTTAGGGAGAAAAATGTTTGTTATTATTTAATTATTACTTTTGTTCACGTACTAGCATTCAACTTTAGCCATATTCACAGTCTAAGAAAGAAATCGAAAACCTTAATTTATCTTTTTCAAGAAAGAAAAAATAAATGTGACCTCTTTGTTTTGAGCCAAAAGACAAATAAAAGCTGTCATTACCAGATAGATTGATTTGAGAGTGATAAGGGAAATTATTTATTAGAGACATCCTGGTACTGGAAGATGATAGTATCCCATTTCTAATTAAATCTTCTCCCGTTTACTTCTTGACTTTCAATTTGCTCAAACAAATTCTAACACGTTCACAGCAATTATAATATCATACAATTGATATGAAACTCTTGAAACGCCTTATGAATGCTAAACACAATAACAACTATTGCTAACCAGTAGATCACTTGAAAGTCTGATATAATTAATGAGTATAGCTACAGATGTTCAACAATTTTTTTTTTAAATTACCTTAAAACAATATTTTGTAAAATCTCTTCACAGTGAGTGAATACTTGAAGGGAAATATATATATATATATATATATATATATATATATATATATATATATATATATATATATATATATATTACGTTGTCCATTATTTTTCCGTTGCACTGACTTTATGAAGTTGATATATTAATATTGTAAATACTTTTATCCACCACTAAGTGCAATAATTTTACCTTGTGTGATGAGGCAGCTTTCGGTCACTTGACCACTGTCGAGTCACATCACGAATCAAGAGTGACTCGACAATGGTCAAGTGACCAAAAGGTGCCTCATCACACAAGGTAAAATTATTGCACTTAGTGGTGGATAAAAGTATTTACAATAGCAATATATCAACTTTATATATATATATATATATATTTAGGTTAGTTTTGGTTGGTAAAGATTATTTAGATTTTTTGGACTAGGAGACTGACAGACTTACCTTGGTAAGAGTCCACTCTGTAGTCTAGAAATAGAAACACATAAAAGCACTTAAATAATGATATATTTCAACCACACAGTGGTCTTTATCAATCGAAGAGAAAACACAAAAAGTAATATGAGAGAATGAAATAATTATAAATTGTAATCACAGATTGTGTAGAGTAGAAATCAGATGTCACAGATGCACAGATTAAAGATATATATATTGTTTCCATGAGCATATGAGTGATTATAGTTTATATAAGTCTGTCAGGGGAAAAGAGATTGGAGACGTCTAAGGCTATTAGGGGGGGGGGGGGGAAAGAAATTGAATGGAATTATCTGATTTTGAGGTTAGGGGATTCTCTGGACTTGGTATACCACTGGTATGATAGTTCCCACCTTCTTAGTTCTGAGGGATTGCAATCAGGGGGGAGTGATTTAATTATTTTTGTGGTATAGCAGTCATCAAAAGTTGTGATGTTGTGACTCGCAGCATGCTGAGCTGTTGGTCTATCCATATTCATAATTTTAACATCATGTCTGTGGCCATTCATTCTGATATTCAGACCATCCGTGGTCAGGCCTATGTACTGTGCTGAGCAAAGTTTACATTGTAGCTGGTATATGACATTTTTTGATGTACAATTATGATGACCCTGTATTTTGAAGACCATTTTTGTTGTTTGGCTGTTGAAACTATTTGCTGAGGGGTGTATTGGACACGTCTTGCATCTAGGTCTATTGCATGGGAAGGAGCCATAAGGAAGTTTGTGTGATTTCTCTGCATCAGGGTCTGGTAGTTTAGGATGTACTAGGATGTTTTTCAAGTTGGGAGGTTGCTTGTACCAAATTTGCGGTGGATCGGTGAAAAGATTTTTGGTGTGGACAGTAGCTTGAAGAATTTTGAAGCCATCTCTCAATATCTTGTTGAGTTTATGTAGACCAGGATGGTAGTCTGTTATTAAAGACAGTTTATTTTGTTCTGTTTGTGGTTTATGGTGAACCGAGGATTGTGCTGAATGAATTTGGTTTTCAATGAGTTTTTTTGGGTACCCTCTTCTCTGGAAGGCTGTTGATATCTTTCTATTAAAATCTTCCAATTCCCTATCATTCGAACAGATTCTCTTACCCCTGATTGCTTGACTGTATGGAATGGATCTCTTTATGTTTATTGGGTGGTTGCTGTCGAAATGGATATATTGTAGGTGGTTTGTCGGTTTGATGTGAATTCCTGTGTTGATATTTCCATTCTGGAGTGTTACCTCTACATCCAAAAATGTGATGGCTGATGTAGATTTCTCCCAGGTAAATTGAAGTGTGGAGAATTGTGTCAGGCTGTCTAAATATAGCAAATATTTTCAACAGTTAAACAACAAAAATGGTCTTCAAAATACAGGGTCATCATAATTGTACATCGAAAAATGTCATATACCAGCTACAATGTAAACTTTACTCAGCACAGTACATAGGCCTGACCACGGATGGTCTGAATATCAGAATGAATGGCCACAGACATGATGTTAAAATTATGAATATGGATACCAACAGCTCAGCATGCTGCGAGTCACAAATTCGCAACTTTTGATGACTGCTATACCACAAAAATAATTAAATCACTCCCCCCTGATTGCAATCCCTCAGAACTAAGAAGGTGGGAACTATCATACCAGTGGTATACCAAGTCCAGAGAATCCCCTAACCTCAACATCAGATAAATCCATTCAATTTTTTTTTTTTTTTTTTTTCCTAATAGCCTTAGACGTCTTCAATCTCTTTCTCCTGACAGACTTATATAAACTATAATCACTCATATGCTCATGGAAACAATATATATATCTTTAATATGTGCATCTGTGACATCTGATTTCTACTCTACACAATCTGTGATTACAATTTATAATTATTTCATTCTCTCATATTACTTTTTGTGTTTTCTCTTCGATTGATAAAGACCACTGTGTGGTTGAAATATATCATTGTTTAAGAGCTTTTATGTGTTTTTATTTCAAGACTACAGAGTGGACTCTTACCAAGGTAAGTCTGTCAGTCTCCTAGTCCAAAAAATCTATATATATATATATATATATATATATATATATATATATTTATCTTATAAATATATAAATTACATTATTGTAATTTTCATTCCTGATGATGTTGGTACTGTTTACTGACGAAAAGCTTTGGATATAAATAAATAAATATTCTTGTATTTGAATAACCTATGTTGTTTTAATATATATATATATATATATATATATATATATATATATATTTCACTTAGCAACACTGTTTTATTTCATTTACTTATAGCTTACAGTCTAATGTACTTGAACTAGAATGTTACTTGCTATATTTGCGAGTCGACTTTTGAGAACTATTAATTACGAACTCTCGTTTTCAAGCTTAATTAGAAGACTGACGGTTTCTTGTAGTAGGTAGGTGTGTATGAATTCCGATTTCCATTTTTAGGCCTATTTGTACTTCTTTTATTAGATGTATATTTTCTAATATGTTGAATATGTAGTTATTTTTGATAGTGTTGGTGGTTAAGTTTGAATTGTAAGTCTTTGGTTTGATGTGTGTTGGTGGTTTTTATATATGTCTTTAACTTTCTTTTTTGTTTAGCCAATGTACAATTTGTTACAGTCTGGCTATTTATAAATTCCGTTATTTAGCGTGAGACATATTTTTTCCAGTTGTTTTAGTATTTTGATTATGCTCCCTGTATATTTGTATGTTATGTTAATATTGTTAGTTTTTGAATTGTAGCTATTCCTTCTAAATAGACTTGAAACGAGAGCACATAATTAATAGTTCTCAAAAGTCGACTTGCAAATATACCAAGTAAGATTCTTTGGTTAAGTACATTAAAAAGTGTAATATATATATATATATAAAAGAACAAAAGTCAAAATACAAATACAAGAATTATATTTGAATTTACAATTCATATAGAAGACTGACGGTTTCTTGTAGTAGGTAGGTGTGTATGAATTCCGATTTCCATTTTTAGGCCTATTTGTACTTCTTTTATTAGATGTATATTTAATACAAGAATATAATTCTTGTATTTGTATTTTGACTTTTGTTCTTTAATAATACACAAGAAAACATATTGCGTATTTATATATATATATATATATATATATATATATATATATATGAAGTTAATATATTACTATTTTTGAGTAATTTTATCCACCATTAAGTGCAACAATTCCACCTTGAGTGATGAGGCACCTTTCGGTCTTTGACCATTGTCGAATCACTCCAAAGACCGAAAGGTGCCTCATCACTCAAGGTGGAATTGTTGCACTTAATGGTGGATAAAATTACTCAAAAATAGTAATATATTAACTTCATAAAGTCAGTGCAGCGGAAAAACAATGGATAATATTAAATATCAAGAATATATATATATATATATATATATATATATATATATATATATATATATATATACATATATATATATATACATATATATATATATATATATATATATATATATATATATATATATATATATACATATATATATATATATATATATATATATATATATATATATATATATATATACTTACAAAAATACTTTAAAAAATATACAGATACCTTGACTATGCGTTACCTCGTCTTACACAATACCCAAGTTACGGGGTTTTAAATCATGCTATTCCAGTTACGCAGAAACTGGCTTGCTATGGAAGAAAATGCTTAGGACATTAAAAAATATTTCTAAAGCTAGTTTGCCCATGATTTGGAAGTCGAATCAGAAGGCTTTGATAACAGCTTTTTCTTGAGGACTGGTTTAGTCATAATTTCATACCTTAAAACGAACGTTATTGTCAGTCTAAACAAATTCCTTTTAAAGTAATTCCTATTAATTGACAATGCACCTGGCCATTCCTCTACTACTTTAACTAATTTCGACACACGTGAAAGTGATATTTTTGCCACCAAACACGAATAATTTGCTTCAACCGATGGATCAGGGAGTCATCAATATATTTAAAGCTTACTACACAAGAAGATCATTTGCGCATCTGTGTGAAGATATGAGACAGAACAGCATAGCTCTCTGTTGAAGATTTTTTGAAATAATTCAATGTTTTAGATGCTTTGAGAATCATTGGACAATCTTGGAATAAAATTTAACAAAAAAACTTTGAATGGCGTTTGGGAAAAGGCATGTCTATTTTTATCACCACTGAAACTCAGTGCCAGTGTCTGATGAAATTGCTGATGTGATTGAAGAAGTTGACGGTTTTGCCAGACAACTAAATTTAGAAGTAGATAATGATGACGTTCAAGAACTGTTGGATTTACATAACCAGGACCTAACAATTAATTGATGCAAGCTTATGAATTGATTCACAGTTATAACTCATGGTTTTTTGGTGCATAAAACTATGTTAATTCTCAATTGGCAATTTGCCAAAAAATATATGAAAGAGAACTGTAAACTCTCTATAATCTGGTCTTTCACCTATCCGTCCCCTTCAGTAATCTGGCATTTTTATCAAGGACAGGAGATGTAAACATAATCAATATGTAAACACAACTTGTATATTTTCCAGTGCTTGTCGATGTGACTGAGTGACTTTCACGCTGCCCAGTTCTAGTTGTGTACCTCGTGATATACAAACGATTTCTAGTCATATGTTGTTGCAGTAGTTTTGTACAGTAACTGTTATTAAAGTGCAAGAAAACAATGTCGTTGCAGTGTAAATGGAAACATATTTAATTTTTTTTTTTACCTTCAAAGATAAGGTAGCCTTTTATTGTAAATTACGGACCAGTACATTCACTATTGTTTTATCATTTCATGTACAGTACATGACTATTTTCCTGTTTTCTTTATTTTTGGGCAATTCACATAATTATTATTCAATGTGTCTTGTGTTTTTAATAGACTCTCCAGTAATCCGGCAGTATCCCAGCCCAATATCTGCTTGATTAGGGAGAGTTTACTGTAATACTAATTTATAAAGCTTTTATAAATATTTTGTTGTAAAAACACTATGCAATACTTGTGATTCCAGCTGCTGTTCCAAAAAGGTCATTTGGTTTGAAAAGTCAGGTTTACTTCTTAAAACAATCTCTAATGAGGGACGTGATCTATAGATAATATAAACTTATAATACTAGCCTAATAATTAAGTGTTGGCCAATTTTTTGTATACATATGTGTGTCTTAAATTTTGTCAAAAGAATAATTTAAAAGAACACCTGCCTGAAATGTGAATTCTGTTTGTTCAAAACAATCTCAAAAAGCTTCCAACATTAATCTAAAAATATTCTAAGTCAGGAAAAAAAATTTTTATAAACACTTTTGTTGAACTTTACCATAACCATAGGCAATATTTAACATAATGTATTACAATTTCATGCTTTCAAATCTTTTTTATAAAAATAAGTTACTTCATCTTATATTACCTAATTGGAATTCCAGTACATTCATTCCTCGTTTCTTCAACCATACGCATGTGTACATTTCTTCTCCACTGGAAAAAAATTTGGGTTTAAAACAGTAGAATTGATATAATTGTAAATTATAGAATAAGCTTTCATAACCTACGGCTTGAATGAACTTACTAAGACACACTCAGACACTTACTGCCTGAGTAGATTAATGGTAGTTATAAGCAGTAAGTTTTTAGTTATATGATCAAACAGTGTGGTCATGTATATATTTGTACTGTATTTGTCATTTAATAAATTTGTGACAAAAAATGTAATGGACATTTGTATTTACATATTTACAAGCCAAAATTAAATTAACAAAATAGTAGCATACTTTAAATTGAGTTTATAATACATGGTTTTATTTATAGATATAGAATTCTTTGAACAGTGTTTTTTTTTTTGCTCTTTAGATATCTTAGAAGTCCAAAGATTCTTACTTGAAGTTTCACTTTCAATTTTTAAGTAAAATTTCAAAAATAGCAGTAGAAATCTTATATTGCCTAACATTGTAAGATATTAATGTGTGATATTATTTGATTCCATTTTAACTTGAATTAGTACTAGGGTAATTCATAAAATAAGGTTCCCTATGCTGCTAAGAAAGAATGTGACATGCTAAGAAAAATGTGGTAACACTGTCTTACTTATCAACTCCCCCTCTCTCTATCCCCACCACTCCCGCCTCGCTACATTGCTCTGTACCAGGCTAAGTTGAAGCTCCACATCGCTGTTACCACCAGTTGTGAAATACGTGCTGTGATACTTTTTTTCAAATGCAAAACGGATTTCACCTATTGACATTTATCGTCATTTAATCGAAGGTTATGGGGAAAAGTGTATATCTGTTCAACATGTTCGTAAATGGTGTAGAAAATTCAGTGAAGGCCGCACGAAACTTCATGAAGACCGGAGTGGAAGGCCTTCAGTTTCAAACGGAATTGTTGAAAGAATATTGCTTGAAAATCTGAGAATTACCATTTAAGAAACTTGCTTTGCGTATTCTTGAGACTTCTAACACCACAATTTATAACATTTTAACCGAAACATTAGGCTATCACAAAGTGTGTGCGTGGAGGGTACCATGAATGTTTACAGAAAACCACAATCAGGAACGTATCAAGTGTGCCCAGCAGTTTTTGCAACAATGTGAACATGGGCGTTTCACTTTAATCCCGAAACCAAACAGCAATCACGTGAATGGTGTCACTCTACTTTGAAGGTGCCGAAGACGTTTAAACAAACACAGTCTGCTGGGAAAGTCATGGCAACTGTCTTTTGGGACAGGAAGGGCATGCTTTTAATCCACTTTTTGTCTCATGGAACAACAGTTAACTCTGAGAGATATTGTGACACATTAAGAAAACTTAGACTTGCAATCCAGAACCGCCGGAGAGAAAGATTGTCCAGTGGTGTGGGGACAATGCTCGACCTCATGTCTCACATCAAACTCAAGATCTGCTGACAGATTTTGGCTGGACTGTTGTGCCCTCCCTCTTACAGTCCGGACCTAACCCTAAGTGATTATCATTTATTCCCCAAGCTAAAGGAACACTTTGGTGGCTTACGCTTCAGTATAGAATATGAAGTCAAAGGAGAAGTTACTCGATTCCTCAAAAGTTTGGCAGCAGAGTTCTATAACATGGGGGTAGAAAAGTTAGACTATCATTTTTAAAAGTGTTTGGACAGAAACGGTGATTATATGGAAAAATAGCGTACATTTTAAGCTTTAAAATGATTTATTACATTAAGAACAAAAATTGGGCTGTCTATGTTTAAAAGTTATGGGAACCTTATTTTATGAATAACCCTCGTATATATGTGTGTGTATATATATATATATATATATAGATTTTTTGGACTAGGAGACTGACAGACTTACCTTGGTAAGAGTCCACTCTGTAGTCTTGAAATAGAAACACATAAAAGCACTTAAAAACAATGATATTTTTCAACCACACAGTGGTTGTCACACAGTGTCAATCGAAGAGAAAACACAAAAAGAAATATGAGAGAATGAAATAAAATAATTGTAACCATTGCTGTTCCCTTTATTTGCTGCACCAGAATGGCACCATCGTACGCAAATCTGTACATGGGATTGTTGGAAGAAAGTTTTCACAACCAGAAAAGAAAGACACAAACACACCAGCCATTATGTTGGTATAAATATATAGATGATATCTTCCTAATTTGGACACAGGGTCCTTCAACACTTGAGGCATTTTTAGACAGCCTGACACAATTCTCCACACTTCAATTTACCTGGGAGAAATCTACATCAGCCATCACATTTTTGGATGTAGAGGTAACACTCCAGAATGGAAATATAAACACTGGAATTCACATCAAACCGACAAACCACCTACAATATCTCCATTTCGACAGCAACCACCCAATAAACATAAAACGATCCATTCCATACAGTCAAGCAATCAGGGGTAAGAGAATCTGTTCGAATGATAGGGAATTGGAAGATTTTAATAGAAAGATATCAACAGCCTTCCAGAGAAGAGGGTACCCAAAAAAACTCATTGAAAACCAAATTCATTCAGCACAATCCTCGGTTCACCATAAACCACAAACAGAACAAAATAAACTGTCTTTAATAACAGACTACCATCCTGGTCTACATAAACTCAACAAGATATTGAGAGATGGCTTCAAAATTCTTCAAGCTTCCGTCCACACCAAAAATCTTTTCACCGATCCACCGCAAATTTGGTACAAGCAACCTCCCAACTTGAAAAACATCCTAATACATCCTAAACTACCAGACCCTGATGCAGAGAAACCACACAAACTTCCTCATGGCTCCTTCCCATGCAATAGACCTAGATGCAAAACGTGTCCAATACACCCCTCAGCAAATAGTTTCAACAGCCAAACAACAAAAATGGTCTTCAAAATACAGGGTCATCATAATTGTACATCGAAAAATGTCATATACTAGCTACAATGTAAACTTTGCTCAGCACGGTACATAGGCCTGACCACGGATGGTCTGAATATCAGAATGAATGGCCACAGACATGATGTTAAAATTATGAATATGGATAGACCAACAGCTCAACATGCTGCGAGTCACAACATCACAACTTTTGATGACTGCTATACCACAAAAATAATTAAATCACTCCCCCCTGATTGCAATCCCTCAGAACTGAGAAGGTGGGAACTATCATACCAGTGGTATACCAAGTCCAGAGAATCCCCTAACCTCAACATCAGATAAATCCATTCATTTTTTTTCCAAATAGCCTTATCTCTTTTTCCTTGACAGACTTATATAAACTATAATCACTCATATGCTCATGGAAACAATATATATATCTTTAATCTGTGCATCTGTGACATCTGATTTCTACTCTACACAATCTGTGATTACAATTATTTTATTTCATTCTCTCATATTACTTTTTGTGTTTTCTCTTCGATTGACAAAGACCACTGTGTGGTTGAAATATATCATTGTTTAAGTACTTTTATGTGTTTCTATTTCAAGACTACAGAGTGGACTCTTACCAAGGTAAGTCTGTCAGTCTCCTAGTCCAAAAAATCTAAATAATCTTTACCAACTAAAACTAACCTAAATATATATATATATATATATATATATATATATATATATATATATATATATATATATATATATATAAACATATACCACTTGTCAATAGTAGCACTTACTTTTTGTTTACATTTTGAGAGATGTATCTCATTGTCATTTCAAACTATAACTGACCTTATGGTCTGACCTCAAACCAAGAGGGCAGTTATGGTCTGAGTTGACAATAAGACATATTTCTCTGAAACAGTCATCCTAATTACACAAAACATGTGTTACTATAGGCAAGTTTTATATAATAATATATGTCAAAATGTAATAATGATTGTTATAAAATTTAGCCTAATAACCTAGGAATAGGGGACAAATGTTACCATAGTTAAAGTAGTTTAATACAGTAACAATGTCATTATAGAATTAAATGTAACAATTATAAAAACAGAAAATAAATAAATTGTTTAAACTTACCATGCACTTCGACTGTATACTAGAAACCGTTCACTGTTTCCAATATCAGGACTCACACAACGCATAGTTAATGTTTGGAATGTGGAGTGGTCCCTGTAAGTAATTGAACTGAGATCTATCTGTAGATGTTCCCATTCCCCTTCAGACCATAAAGGAAACCTAAAGAGGATATATATTTAATGTATTTTAGCAAAAAATTTTTTTTAATTTAGGAAGAATTTTCTAGTGATGGTATTTATATTAGATGTGTTGCTGTTGTGTATGTGAGATGAAGCTTTCTACACCTTTCTCTGACATCCATATAGTTTCTCAGGTAGTTTTCTTGTTAATTAGGTCTCAATCCTGTGTATTATAAGACATGTGCATCAGATTCATGACCAAATCTGATAGAAAGTACAATTACTTGATAGGAACATTTTATTCTTGCCAAGTAAATGAAAAGTCAATTATGAGCAATTGTAAATCTGATAATTATTACCTCCTTCTTTCTTCGTTACTGCTTCCTTCTCCTATTATAGTTTCCCACTTTTTCTAATTTGCATAAAGTATTTGCTGTCTTCTACTTATTGTATTTTTTAAAATTTGTAATTATAAATTCTTATTGTTGGAATTAATTCTATAGATTTTATCTAGTATATATTTCATTATAATTTCTTGTCTTTATGCAGTGATTCCATTCATTGTTATTATGATATGAACTAAAATCCAGTGACAGACTACCATTTTCATACAGTTTAAAGAAACCATATATGTTATTGTGTATTTGATATGTATTTTAAAATTCATATTTTAAAAATGATCTGATATTAGAGTATAATTTTTGTCAAAAAAAAAGCGGATGCTCATTTCAGATATGCAAAATTTTGGATAATCTAGAATGTAATGAAAAGTTCGTGTGACTCATGTGTAATATCATATCTATTAGATATAAACATAAAATAAAATGTAAATTATTACTAAATTTAAAAAATACTTAACTAAGTGAATACGTAATTGCTTACTTGCTGACGCGTTTCAAAACATTTTTTCCTTTTACGAAGCTAACCCTTTACTGGCGGCATCAGTTAGGTATAAAGGCTCTAACGGTATGGATTTATGACTGTGGAATAGGGTGGGTTATTTTGTTTGATTGTTATATAATGGAAAAGACTTCTGGCTTCAAAATGTTTTGAAACGCGTAAGCTAGTAAGCAATTACGTATTCACCTAGTTAAGTATTTTTTAAATTTAATTTAATCAGTGAAATCAATATGATTACATCAAGCAACTTCACGTAAATTATTAATTGTCTTATTAAGTAAAATAGTTTCATAACTAAATACATTTTTCAATGTCCGTAATTTATAATATGATCTATTGTGTATTGTTATGGTTATTGCTCTTAAAAATACCATGAATCTTCTTTCACGCGTTTTTTACATCAGTATTTTGTTGTTATATCTCTTTTTTTCATTACCATTAAAGCTACATCAAAAGAGTGCATCTTTACTTTATATAATGTTAACTAATTTACTCAATAATTATTTATACTAATACTCAATAATTAATCACTATACTTTATTGTTGTGCTAACATTTTTCAATGTAAAACAAATTTAAAAAACACATAGTACTATCCTTGCAAAAGCTCGCATAAAACTGATAATTTAGAGTTACTGTTCAAGGAAACAGAATAAAGTGGCTTTGAAGACCCATTCACCTATCATGTACAGTCAGTTATAGTCTACAATGATCTATTCTAGATCCTACTTTTAGGGATTAAGCATTATAGCCATCCTTCAAATCTTACACTCTTTTTATTTAAATGATTTCAATACAGTATCACTATCATATTTACAAATATTTCATTTCTCCATGGATTTCGTACTCTACACAGTACTCCACTCTGTTTATTACTTTACAATAATAAAAATGTTTGCAAGTAATATAAAGTTTCCAAATACTGCAATTGTACCACAGAATAAAGCTACTAATTGTGATATTGCTGCTGCTCAAACTTTGTATAGGAGGAGAAATCTAGTTTTATTTATTCTAATATGAGAGCATTATTTTACACTGTCCCTAAGCTACGAATAATTTTGTTTAACAAGTTTATTGTGGGTGCCTCAAACATGTTACTGAGAATCTCTTTTGCTTCCTTTTTTTAATGCCTTTCCACCAATTCTAGTATGAAGTAGCTTCCTTCTGCCCATTGCAACAAGTGAAACCTTGAGACTATCTGACATTTTTTGCAATTCAATTCTATCTCTTTTTTTCTGTTGACTTTCATAAACGTAAGTTGCACTTGAATTATTAAAGCTTATATATTTAATATTGATTTTACTTTCATTAAAATTTATTATAATCATTAAAGAGCATTTGAATGTCAAAATTTATTGTTTATAAAAATATCTATTATTTTTTTATTTCGTTTTATTTTGAAAATATAGTACCTAAAATGTACTGAACATTGGTTGGGATTTAGAAAGGTATTAAAAACATTGATTTTTTTAAAAAGTAGAAACACTTATGACAATTTGGTTTATTGTAAATATATGAAATATGGTTTAATGAACACAAGTTTATTTTTGTGGAGTATAGATGTTTGAAATTTGTGAGCTTAACTCATAAGGAAACCTGACATAGTCCATATAGAACTGAAATACTCTTGTTCTAAACATTAACAAGTACCTAGTTTTATGAATGTTGACATATAACAAGTGAATATCAAATTTAATTTTATGACACAATTATACTTGGAAAAAATTAAACTTACTGTCAAAGGCAGTCTATACCTCTCTTGTTTAAACACTATTTTTCTGCTTGTGGCAACAATTCGTACAATGGATTGTAAGAAGGCTTAGTAAAACTGAACAATATGAGTCCTAAAGAAAATTTCTACAATGGTATTTATTGGTGATAATAGGAAAAAGAGGTTTCCGTTTTGTAAAAAACAAATTGATTACACTTTTGGACATTTGCCAGCCGCCTAGGCCAAAAATGATTCATGACAGTTATAAAAATTGTGTAAATGGAGATATCTATTGAGGAACGTTTATATAACAGATGTTCTACTGTAATTGAAATATTATTGTTGATAAGTATTAGTTTTATGATATAATTGTTGAAAGGCAAGTAAAATTGTTCCCAACAATACATACAACTGAAGTTTTAGTATTTCTCAATACTAATTTCTTTTATATTTGCATACCGGTGAATACCCCAGCACACTGCGCTGCATCCCAGTTACCTCTGAATTGTCTATATTTCACCTATACAGTAAACTCCCGATTATCCGTGGGCGGCTTATCCGGGGTCTGCCATTGTTTTACAAATATCCAATTTTTATTCCAATTACATTCATGTGTTTAAATTTCCAAACGGTGAATTACGACGTAAATACATATAAAGCTTAATAGAAGTTAAGATGAAGGGAATAGATATGTAAATATGCACGTACTAATTTTTACATTGAAAGGGAAGCATCCCGACGCGGGCCAGCGAAATAAAAGGGGCGAGCAGACTATTATATATGAGACAATGACAAAATACTTGGACGCCCGAAAACCTAATGTGTATCATAAGATTGTAAACAAATGTCAGCTAATCTCGGCTATAAATAGTCAAGAACGTGACATATGCATTTTTCATGTCTGTCATATATATTTATGGCTTCGTGACACGCGTGACACAAGTAGACACTGTGCGAGAAAATGGTTCTCAAGAAACTTAGATCACACATTAAAGCTAAATCAATGCTCACAAAAAAACATACGAAAGTGACAGATTTTTTTGTTAAAAAGTGAAAGTATTATGTGTAAAGGAAATTACATATGTACATACATATTTACTTTTGACATATACTTATGTACGTATTGTAAATAGTTAGACATATAAATGTACATGTTATAATCCGTCAAATACATCGACATTTTAAATTATTTTCTGTATTTATTTTGTCCTCTGAAGATTATTTGTGAATTGCATTAACCGGGGTTATTATTTGTGTAACTTATGGTATAATAACAGATTATCGATCATTTTGCGTATTCTTTGTTCATAGCGGATTATCCGGGGAATTCGTTATCCAGCGTTGCCGGGCCACCCTATTCCACAGATAATCAGGAGTTTACTGTATATGTAAACTTTGAACAGTTCTTATAACTTTATAGCTCTTAGAATATCTACAGAACTTAAAAAATAGTTATTTCTTTCTGTTTACCAGAAAGGTATTTTCAAAAGCTTCAAAATGATTTATTTTAATTCTTATCTCTTTTGAACTTTAATTTATTTATAACCTATACCCATATATTTATAATCACTTTATGTAAAGACAAAGTTTTTATAATCATTGAAAGGTAATAATTTTCTACTGATACTTAGAAGTGTAAAATATTATTTTCAGTAAAGACAGAAATTACTCAATGAATTTTCATCATAACAATTAAAATCCATTTTAAAATTTTACAGATATATTTATTAAAAATTTTAAATTTATTCATCCTACTGGGGTACTCTCAAGCAACAACTAAATAGAATATGAGTTTTAATTTTCTCTCTAGAATATGCTTTATATTAGTTAGTTTTTGGTACAGTTTTTAAAATTCGGACATACTTTTTGTCATAAACTAGTGGGCATATTGTGTATCATAAACCAATTGTGTGCGATCTACGGTGCACGCTCTCTTTGAGCAAAAATCTCACCATTTTTTCCCGGCAGTGTGAATCTGAACTCCTACAGAGATTGTAGTGTCGCATATCGAAGTTATTTCCTCGCCATTTTTGGCTCATTCTCATATTTTTTTCATCCTTTTGGATCATACAAATTCTTCGCAAATAAGTGTTGAGATCAATCTCAAAACAAAAAGTGTTGTATTTTATAAAAAATTAATAATTAATAACTTTACTTGTCTCATTACTATCTCATTAAACCTTTTAAACCACAAGAGGGTTACACGTGGTAAAAGTAAAACCATTGTTATAACTTATTCTTTTAGTGAACAGTTATAGTGAAAAAGTGGTGTACACAGATGACTTCAACTACACCTGTGTAAAACATCTTATTCAAAATAAAGTTAGTGTTTCAGAAATTTTATTCAAATATTGTTCATAACCTCTTTGTTATATATACTCACAGCTTCTCACAGATTTGACATTTTTAAATTTATCTGTGTGGCCCTACAGTAATTATTATTGTTATTTATTATATTCTATTTTTCTGTCAAACTTAAGGACTGAATGCCACAATTAGATTTTATTTATAGAATGAAATGTGGTTTAACTTTTAATTTTTTCACCTTTTACTCTCACTGTTATCTTAATTTGAAAGTATTTAAACTGTTTCTGTTAAATACATTACCTGCAAGGATTATTCAGGACTTCATGAGGCCATTCCCCAATACCTATTAGAGTTAAATTGTAAGTTTCAAAGCCAGATACTGCACTGTGTAAATCTGTTGTACATGTTGAATCACTAGACAAAGCCATAAAGATGTCTCCAGTTTTCTTATCTTCTTTATATATCTAAACAGACGAAAAAAAACATTAATTATTGTAACTATAAATTATAAACATAATTAAATACTATCAATTTATTACTAATCTATTTTGTTTACTATGTTCACACATGCATGTATTTACCCACACACACTGAAAAACACACACAAACATGCGCACACTGTAGTGCCTATGTTTATTACTCACCAGCTAAAAAACATTTTGAGCAATTTAAAATTTTTTAATTTGAAAATATTTTATTTCCTGTTTTAGTTTTCAATTATAAAACAAAATATGTATAAGATTTAAGTATGTAATCCAATATTTCATTATGACTTAGTGAAGGAAAACATTTCCCTTGAATTAAAATTATGTCATTATTTTAACATGAAAGAAGAAATTTACTAGATCTTAAATATGATTTTTCTTAAACAATTAGTGTAGAATGTGTTATTGTAAAATATAGCCAGTAAGGTGTCTTGCTGCAAAGTTCATTAGTAGAATCGAAATAAAAGATGTTTGTGGTGTCTAGGCGTTATCTGAAAATAGACAAATGAGCGTCTAAAGTAATACAAAGTGACTATTGGACCAAAGAAAATTAATCTCCTCAGAGAAACATGAACTATCAAAGAAAATATGAAATAAATTAGCAAGAAGAAAAATTAAATAATAGCAAATTTCAATCAGAGCAGCTGATAAGGGATTATAGCTGTTACAAATAACATAGTAATTAGACAATATGATCAATATAATATATTAGGCTATAAAGAAGGCTTGGTGTGCACATTAGGTCATATCTGATGATATTTTAAAAAAATTTTTAATGGACAAGGTAAAGCAGGAGTGGACTTTGGGAAAGGAAAGAAGCGTGAATACACAAGTAAACACCTAGTTTAACTAGATAATACCGATCATTTCAAGATGTATTATATATTATTTTTTATTGCCTGCTAAAATTGTTCAGCACGATGTAGGTTTTGTGCTTTTCCTAAAAATATTTGTTGGGAGAAGTATCACCTACAAATTTATAGCATTTGCCATAAAATATAGCTAGTCTAATAAACATTTAACTCAAAAATTCTCATACAAGTTATTTCCAAAAATCTAAAAATAGCTCAGTTAATAAAGTGAATTAATTTATATGTATCAAAGTATACATTTTTGGCAGAAATAGTTATAAAGTTAAATTGTAATGGCATTAAATTGCGTTTTTGAACTTTAATAGATATTGTGCTAAATTACAAGAGTATAGAAAGTAGTCTCTTGACAAATTTTGGTATAAGTAAAATCGAAAGACATTATTCTCAAAAAACAATTTAAACCATCCTAAGAAGATTTTTTAAAGATAGAAGTCAGCGGAAAATCTGGGAAAATACCAGTTTTATGAATTCTACAGCACATAGGAATATAAGAAACAACATGCGGTTTTGTGCTAGTACATAAAGAAGTGGAAGTCATTAACAGGTTATGTGGTGACAAGAAGACTAGTTTGACAGTGCAGAAAAAAGTTTCGGCAAGTTTGAATGAAAATTTGTTTCCATTTTATTAAATGAAACTTTTAAAAATTTAAAAATATTGATTAAGAAAATTTATTAGAAAGGATTAAAAATTTGATTAATTATAAATCAATAGAATTAATAGTATAACATTATAAAATAAAGGGAATTCATTTATGGCAAAGTTATGTTGATATACAGGACAGTAAATGTTTAACACTAAGTACATAATTAAATTAAATGTTAGGTTAAAATGTAAACAGTTATTCGTTCTGCGTTGAAATGGCAACAAAAAGTGTATGAAATATAAACCGCTAACAAATATATATAAAATGTGAACAATAAATAAGATTTCGTCTAATTCTGAGTAAAAAGTGGTGGTTTAGCCTCATACTGTCACTGAGTATATCATTATTTATCAAAAAATGTTAGTAAATTCTGTGTATAAAATATCATTAATACTATTTTTTAACAATATATGAGATATCGAAATCTTGTTGCTGTTCATGACGAGCTGGTTGTAAATTACAAATTATACTTTTGTTATTACTTGCGACCAGACATTTGTTAACTGAAAGTTGTTAATTGTTAACTTACACTTGGAGGAAACGTTTTCGTCTTGAGACTTCTTCAGCCTCGTATTTTTGCCGCTAGGAATGCTGCTGTTGTGCTTCCTCGGTACCTTTTTTTTTAAAGTTAGAAGTGATGTGATCGAAAAGTATGTGTGATCTGTGCCGTAAAGATGTCATTTTTATGTGTGTTGCTATGTCTATATATTTCAAATTGTTCTAGTGTGTTTAATTTATGGCCTTTGTTGCATGTGTGGAGGATGCTCATGTTATTTTCCAAACTTTGGCATGAGTATTTAGTGTCCATGAGGTAATTTGCGAAGGTGGATTCAATAGTAGTGTGCAGTGCCCTTTTGTGTTCTTTATATCTTTCGGCAAAAGATCTGCCTGTTTGTCCAATATAGAACTTATTGCAGTTGTTGCATTTTAGTTTGTATACTCCTGGGTTATTGTATGTGTTGGTATTGTTATTAATGCTGTATCTGATAGCTGTTTGGCTTTTATTTGTTGTCAACAAAAAACTTGCCTTTAAAATGTGAAATAGGCCTACTAACTACAATTGTTTTAAATAATTTGAAAAGGGCCATTTTGAAAGTTAATTTGTATTATTATTTGATTCCATCATCTTGAGCTACTTGTTTTATGCTAAAACACTTGAACATATATAATATGACACACTTGCCTATAGTAACACTTATTTTTTTGTTTAGTGAGGAGGCAGTTTTAGGAAATATATCCAATTGTCAACTAAGACTGAAACTGAGTCCACCTAACTGACTTAAATGAGCCAAAAAGATAACCTACCTATAGTTTCCTCCATAGCTAGCACTTTAGCTGAAATATTTATACACCAAATGGAACAAAATCACATTTAACAACACAATAAATACTCAGACATCATATTGACACCGGTATAGACATGTTGATAGCATTAACAAGTTATAAAAAATGGAAAAACGAGGAATACATATATTTTTAATATATAGGCGTATTTATTTAAATACATCAATTTTATACACCCTAAGCAATCATACACTATTTAAATAAACAACTCCCTTATTTTCCTTGACCTAACAGTTTTACTTATAGATAAACAAACACAAATATATCATATACCACAAACCCACTAACACTAATACTATTATCCATACTTCAAACCACCCTAACCAACATAAACTACCTACATACAACACCATGATCTATTAACTATTATTAAAACTCTTAGAAAAACAAAAACAATATAATCCATATAGCACAAACCAATGATTGATAAACTATACAACCACCTGAAAAATAAACTCAACAACTCAATGCCAAAAAACCAACTTTACAAACCCACACGTTACATAGCACAACCATGTAGATCATCAAAAATTCATAAACTAAACAATATATATCATAAATATAATTACAAAATAATTCACTTCACACACAACACCCTCAACAAACAATTACCCAACATTACAAACAAAGACATTTAAACTCTGCTGGCATATACAATGTAACTTTTCCCAAACTATGCACAAAGTGTAAGTCCCAGTTTCTATAGACATAAAAAAGGAAGGGACACACTACCAAGAACACATAAAGCAAGAAACAAAACACTCACTTCTTCAAACTTTGATAAACACGTCATATCCAGAAACCATAACTACAGAAACATAACATCAAACCTACAAATTCTGCATCAATAAAATGAAAGCAACTGAACAGTATGAGATATAGAAACATTTTATGCTACACCTAACACACATACTCAACACCCAATTACATTATAATTCACATACTTCTTTTCACATCATAACCCCTCAAACTCTGTACCCAGAAATCACATAATATCCCTTTCTACCACATCTTCAACCTTATCTCACCCACATTCTAACCTAAAACACCAAGAGGTCAGTTACAGTCTGGATTGACAATGGGACAATCCTCCAAAGCGAGCATCCTCATTAATCAAAAAAATGTAATTATAGGCAAGTGTGACATACTAATATATGTTCAAGTGTTTTACTAAAATTATACCTGTTGATATAGAACTATCTCAGTAACAAGAAAAAAATACTAAAACCTGGTGATGGTGCCGAAAACTTGAAAGTTGTGATAAATGTCACATTTACCTCTATTTCATCACACACACAAATGTATAAAATGAAGTTTTTGTGTGAAACAAAGCACTATATCACAATTAGTCATTAGGTATTTGGTTAGGACAAATATAGTTCGTTTTTTGTTTTTTTTTGTTAGAGACCAGTTGGAAAATTGTAAGAAAAATTATTATTTAGTTAAAATTTATATACACAATTTATCAAAATTTAAAACAGCAGTTGTTCAAATAAAAACAAAATAAAGGAACAAACTTGATTTTGCTAATGACTTGCTAATGAGGCTTTACTAAAGTACAACCTCGAATAGGTATGCTAGTGAAAAAAATTCAAGCTCATTCATCTCACTAGTAGATTTCCCTCATATCAGTTAAAATTAAAACTTGAACTCTTACATCATGTTACTTGTGAAAGTATGTATAAATAAATAAGTTGTTTATATATATATATATTGTAAACAATTGTTCCGACCCATTGATTCAACAATGGTCAAGTGACCGGAAGGTGCCTCATCACAAAAGGTAAAAATTAACTGCACTTAGTGGTGGAACAATTGTTTACAAATTACAATAATAAACTTTATAAAGTCAGTGCAATGGTAAAATATATATATATATATATATATATATATATATATATATATATATATATATATATATATATATATATATATATATATATATATATATATATATATATATATATATGTGTATATAATAACGAAATTCATTAAATTGAGAAAACTGTTTGTTAAATATTTGAATTTGTGAGATTGTAGTACATGGTGGCTACCTAGCTAGGGGTAGTCTATTGTTATATCCTCCGGCCAAAAGCGGTTACTACACGCATCTGATAAGCCATAAATATTAATAAACATCAAAAAGTTTCATTGTAGGTAAACCAAGACATGACTCAATCACTGGAGAGGCGCTTTACTTGGACATCGAGGGACTGTGCAGATTTATGACGAATCTCTAAAAATGCAGAAAATGCATGTCCACTGAGACACCTGCAACTTGGGAAAGTTCGAAAAAATTCCCACCCAAACCAAGTGAAAGTGAAGAGGAAGGTCCTTCTGATAGGCTGAAACAGATTGAGCGCCATAAGAAAGCCAATCAAATTTGAAGAGGGGATGAAACCGGTACGGAAACGATCCAGAACGAAACAAGAAAGGCATTCAATTTTCAGGACTCGAAAGGGTCAAGTTCTAGGACTCGAAGGAGTCAAAATGCAGGACTTGAGGGAGAAATATGTTCAGTTTTAGTAAGAAAAGTTGAATTCAAAGAAAGTAACGTTGCAATGTAAAGTATCAGGTGAGATTAATAAGGGAGATTATTAAATAGAAAGTGAAGTAAAAGAGGGAGATTAAAGGGTAATAAGTGAGATTAAAGTAAGGGGTATTGAGTTATATTAAGTGAGGGAGATAGAAAATTAGTACTAGAAATTAAATAAGGGAGATAATTACTATAACTATATAACTAATAAGGAGATAGAAAGTGGAATTAATAAGGGAGTGATTTAATAAAGCCAGTTATGACATAGAAGCATTTTTAGTGATTAATAAAAGTGAAATTGAAAGGAAAATATTAATAAGTGAATTTGTGTCAAGTGAAGTGAAACAAGGAACCATGCAAGTAATAAGTATTAATTTATCTTAAATTTAAAGCCAGCTCTTTAAAGTAACAAATATTATGAATCTTTTAAACTGTATTAATTCTTTAAAAAGTAATAATTCATTCAAATATAAAGTTTATCAGACCAGCTGCAGTAGCCTATACACGCCTTAAGATAATTAAGGACAGTTTAAATAGAATTGTAATTTAATAATAATTATAAGAGTCTTGATGCCTACCAGCAAAAGGAGAGTTAGTTAAAAACTAATCTTATGTAACTACCTATAAATGGTAACATTTGAAGTCAGGATTAAAATAAATCAGTTATTGTAAAAGCTAGTAGCTGCGTTATTAGTTGATTTCCTAAATGTCAAATATCCTGAAGGACGATTAGAGAAGGTATGTATGTTATAATATATATATATATATATATAACATTTGTTTCTTTTTAATATGCCCATACCATTTATTTATAGTGTAAAGTGGAGGGGCCTTTGAGGTTTTCATTTCAAGAAGGGGGTGTAGTAGCAGAAAGTTTGGGAGCCCCTGCCCTATAGGATGCATACTGAAGATAACTTATGTATATGTGAAATTTTCCTTATAAAATATGGAATTGTACAGTCGCCAGTCTGGTGCTTAGCTTACTCTATGTCTTGGATTACTCTAATAACATCTTTCTAGGAACTGACTGACTGATGGTCTATTTTGGTCACTTTGGCCCATTTTACTCAGTTTGCCACTGTGTTTCCAATGGACTGGACTGGATGTAACACCCAGTCGCACCCGATAAAGTGACTGTTTATTCCACTTGTACCTAATCATGATAGTGAATTATAGTATTTGTGTCTTTATTTTTGTTATGTTATCACACTATTTTCATGTTTTATATTGGTGTACATAACTTTATATATGATATTAATTCTGATGATATGATAAACCAGATATTTTCAAATTTTTATTAGAAAATTATATCAATCTATGCTATGGTGCTGAAAGTTGAACATTGTGACGAAGTGAAGAAAATTACCTTAAATGTTTTAAAAATACAGATTTGAAGTAAAATGACACATGTATAATATAAACAAATTGAGAGACAAAGTTATGTTAGAAAATGTAGCTACATATTATTTGGATTTTTTTCAAAATGATTACAAAGAAGTAAATAGGCTAAGGCATTATATAAAATTAAACTGATTTGGAGAAAAGATTTGATCTGGAAATAATGGGGAACAAGGTGAAGGAATGTTTTTTGTGAAAAAATAATAATAACAAATTCCTTCAAATATAACCTACCTAACTTCAACAAAAAACAAATAATAAAAAACCTAATAGTTGACACAGAATCTAACATCCACAAAATTACCCACCAAAATACTGAACACATAAGAAACAATATTAATAATAAAATTAACCTAATAAAAACGGAAAAAAACAAAAAAACAGAACAATATATTAATAAAAAAGAAATTATAAAACTTAGAGAAAAACTAGAAAACAACGACTACTTAATATTAAAATCAGATAAAACAAATACACCAGTAATAATAGAAAATACCAAATATATCAATTCAATGACTAACTACATAAAAGAAAATAAATACGAACAAATCCCAGACCCAACTAGCAAATACCTTATTACAATAAAAAACTTAATAGTCACTCACCGAAACACCTTAAACTATAACAATAAATTAAAATACCACACAAGACTATACCCATTTAAACCATGCGCACCAGTATTATCAGGGATACCTAAAATCCACAAACCCAACACACCATTTAGACCACTAATAAATTTCACAACAGCACCATCTTACATAATCGCAAAAATTCTAGACAAAATCATAAGATCTAAAATACATATCAACAACACATACAATATAAAAAATGGATACGAATTAATTAATAAAATAAAAACGATAAAAACAAACAGCAACACAAAAATAATAAGTTATGACATAACTAACATGTACCCTAGTATCCCAATAGAAGAAACCATAGAAATAATAAAAAACAAACTGATACACAATAACGAAAAAAGAAACATAATAGATAGTATCATTACGCTAACCAAACACATATGTAACCAAAATTACTTCCAATTTAACAATAAATATTATAAACAAACAACAGGACTCCCCATGGGTTCACCCATATCATCTGTCATGTCAGAAATATATTTACAACACTTTGAACAAATAATAATTAAACCTATAATAAACACACACAATATCTCACTATGGACAAGGTATGTAGACGATATACTTGTAATATACCAACCTACCATTCACAACGAACACATCATAATATTAAACAAACTAAATACATACAACGAAAACATACAATTCACCGTTGAAACAGAAACAAATAGAACAATCAACTTCCTCGACATTACTTTAAATATAAATGATAATAAATTAGAAACTACAGTATACAGGAAACCTACTTCCAACAACACCACAATACACTACAAATCTAACCACCCCTGGACACACAAAATTAACACTTACAGTAACATGATAAATAAAGCAATAAAATACACACAGGATAACAAACAAAAATTAAATGAAGAATTAGATAACATTACAAAAATAGCAATAGAAAATGGATACAACAAACACATTATAAAAAATATATACAATAAATTCACAAAAAAACCTAACCTCAACACAACACTACAACCGGAACACGAAAATAATGAAAATAAAAAAATCTACCTAAAATATAAATACACCAATAACAAAATAGAAAAAATAACAAATATATACAACAAAGAATACTACACTCCAACTTACAAACCAAACAACAAAATAATAAAATATCTTAATAACACAAACCACAAAACAAATTCAGTAAAACATAACCTATCAGGAATTTACAAAATCACATGCAACAACTGTAACACTTTTTACATAGGAAAAACAACCAGAACATTTAAAATAAGATTTGAAGAACATTATAGAGCATTCAAAAACAAAAATTCTAAAGTATCAAATGTTGCAGCACACCTAATATCCCATAAACACGAAATAACAAATTACGAAAATAACCTAACCATACTTGAAATAAATAACAACCCAATAGAACTAAACTCAAAAAGAGTGATTCGACAATGGTCAATTGACCGAAAGGTGCCTCATCACTCAAGGTAAAATTATTGCATTAAATGGTGCACAATAAAATTACGCACAATAGTAATATATTAACTTCATATATATATATATGCTGATACGTATTCCTTCACGGATGGAAAAATATGATGAAATGTTACTATCTGGAGTACATCCGTTCATTCTGCAGTCCATAAATTCGCAGTTCCATAAATTTATGGACTGCAGAATGAACGGATGTACTCCAGATAGTAACATTTCATATATATATATATATATATATATATATATATATATATCACTTTCTTTATATGTACTTAAACAACGAACCAAGTACTTATATGTACTTGGTATTTATGCGAGTAACTTTCAAAAATTGGTAGTATCTCCATCATCGGGCATCACTGACCGGGGGTTGTAATAGACTGCGAGCTGCATGGAATTTCTGTTGTCACAATTTGTGGTGTACCGTTATAGTTCTATTTTTGGATTCACTGCACTGTGCGAGTCTTTTAAGTTTGTCTTGGGGTTAATTTTGTCTATTAGGTTGAATAATTTATCGTTTTTTGATTGTATTTGTATTTGTTCGTTTATGATATTATTTATGTTTATAAATTTGTAGTTGTTCCCAGATTGTCATTTTGAGGCCTTTTTGTACTTTTTTTATTAGGTGTACGTTTTCTAATGTGGGGAATGTGTGTTTGTTTTTTATGGCGTGTGTGGCTAAGTTTGAGTTATAAGTTTCAGGTTTGATGTATGCATTGAGGTGTTCTTGAGATCTGTCTTTTTTGTTTGGCCTATGTATATTTTATTACAGTCTGGGCGTTCGATTTTGTATATTCCATTATTAAGTTTGGGACATATTTTTTCCAGTTGGTTATTTTATTGATTATGTTTCCTGTGTTTTTGTAAGCTATGTTAATATTATTATTTTTTAGTGTTTTAGTTATTCCTTTTATGTTGTACCCTGTATATGTGAATGTGGCCCATTTTGTTGTTGTTTGTAATTCGATTTTAGGTTGTACCAATTTATTTAATATTTTAAATTTCAATTTATCGATAGTTTTTTTATTGTATCCATTTTTTGGGCTATTTGATATATTATTTGTTTTTTTTTGGCTTTTTCTTCATTTTTCAGAGACAGTTTCAGCATTCTGTAAAAGAGTGAGTTTTAAGCAGCCATTTTATGTTGTCGGAGATGGTTAGAGTAGTTTAGTATTGTATTAATGGTTTGTGTGGGTTTCCTATAAATTGAGTATCCAATGTTACTTGTATTTCTGGTTATTGTTAGGTCTAGATAGTTTATTTTATTGTTTATTTCTTCTTCCATGGTGAACTTTATGTTAGAGTGTAAGTTGTTGATTTCATTTAGGATGATATTATTATTTATTGTTTTATTTTATGAGCTGTATAATCCATCGTCAACATAACATATCCAATGTCCGTTGGGGTCGTGTGTTTTTATTGTTTATAAACAATAACCGAAAAACCGGTAAAAAACCGGGGGAACATGTCCCACACTTAATAACGGAATATACATAATCGAATGCCCAGACTGTATAGGCCAAACAAAATAAAATTGAAAGACAGATATCAAGAACACCTCAATGCATACATCAAACCTGAAACTTATTACTCAAACTTAGCTACAAACGCCATCAAAAACAAACACACATTCCCCACATTAAAAAACGTACACCTAATAAAAAAAGTACAAAAAGGCCTCAAAATGACAATCTGAGAACAACTACAAATTTATAAACATAAAAATAATATCATAAACGAACAAATACAAATAAAATCAAAAAACGATAAATTATTCAACATAATAGACAAAATTAACCCCAAGACAAACTTAAAAAACTTGCACAGTGCAGTGAATCCGAAAATAGAACTATGAGTATAACAGTACACCACACCTTGTGAGAACGGAAATTCCACACAGCTCGCAGTCTACTATAACCCCCGGTCAGTGATACCCGATGATGGAGATACTACCAATCTTTGAAAGTTAACTGGCATATATACCAAGTAAGATTCTTGTTTAAGTACATATAGTAAAAGTGATAAGTGAATACAAGAAAACAGTGTTGTAAAACCTAGAAATATATATATATATATATATATATATATATATATATATATATATATATATATATACGTTTAAAAAAACAGTAAAAAGTGTTGTGGTATGTTTATAGATTTATCCGATATGTTTATCCCTCTAATCATATTCTTTAGTCGTTGTTCAAATACAGTAAAGTGTAGAAAATCCGAGTCCCGATATTTTGAGCTTCTGTTAAATTCGACTTCGAGTTAGCTAACCTTCAGGATTAATCAGCTAAACCATGGGCTAAAAATATTTCTACATCAACATTGCCTGTTTCATATAAGAAGTAAAGTGCTGATCAGATGAATGGAGAACTATTCAAAGAGTGTTTTCTTAATGTGTTTGTGCCCAAATCTGAAAAACTTTTAAAAGCAAAGAATTGGCCTTGGAAGGCTAGCTTACTGTTTGACAAAGCACCATCAAATCTCGATGAAGATCAACTGTGCCCTGATGATATCTGTGAAGTCAATTTCAAATTTTAAATTTTACGAGAATAATCCAGCTGATGAATCAGTGGGTTCTGGAAATTATGAAAAAAAATACACAAGTTGCCTTCTACAATTCCTCTTGAAAGCGACTGAAGAGGAAAAAGCAATGTAGGCTTCCTAAAAAAATTACAGTTAAGGGAGTGGTGTACTGGATAGCCGAATCATGGAACAAAATAAAAGAGGAAGCATCTAGTAATTCATGAAATAAAATCCTGAGTCATAATAAAACTGTTGACTGTGTCATTGATCCACAAGAAGAAACAGATTTCACATTTCTTATCAAGAAACTTCCAGGTTGTTTATATTCCAATGTGAACTATTTGAGATAACAGATGTTACAATTACTAAAATTGTACAAAAAACTATTGAAGGGAGTAATGACGAGAATAAAGATGAAAGTTTGAACAAGACAGTACAAGAAGGGAGAATTAGTCAAGGTGAAGGAACGACAGCCTTGGAAACTGCACTATCCTATATTAAACAACAAGCAGACACCACGCCAATAGTTACTCTTCTGCTAAGACGTCTACACAACACCATAGCATGAAAATGATCTGATAAGCAAACGCAGAAGACAAATAATAACTTTTCCAAAAATGTAGCAACTGTGATGAACAATGTATTCCAAAGCTACATTAAATTTATGTAAGTATTGTAATCAATAATGTTCTGAAAAACGTATTTTGTGCATTCTTAATTATAGTATTAGGGTTCATTAAACCTCCTGTTTTTTCTAATGCACCAGAACGTATTTTCGTGTAATCCGAGTTTTCAATAATCCAAAGGGGTCTCAGTCCCATCTACCTCAAATTATAGAGACTCAACTGTTATTGACACACCCTTGAACAATACTATTAACATATCAGTTAATCAGACGAATACATTCAGTAATTTATGTTGGGAATTTTCTTGATGAATTTTCCTAAAAACCTACACATTATTTCTCATCTTGCAATTATTATTTTTCATTTCTGTTTAAAAAAGTGTTGATGCAACAATGCAACATAATGCAAAATCTCAGGTAAATATACAATAATGCAATTTTAAATAATTATTAGGAGAAACGCTTTTTACACATAAAATATTGATAAAAAAAAGTGAAAATTGATAGTAAAGTTATATTTAATGAATTTATCTGTTGATATTTAGTGAAGTAATGAAGTTTTCACCTGAAGATTATTAAATATCTTGTTTATAGGAAATGAACTAAATCGTATTATCAGTGTATTTATTTTGGCTCATCTCATTTAGGTTTTACAAAGTCATATATCAATATGGATAGACCATCAAAATAAAGCCACTTTCATGGGGAAAATTCGTTCATTCGGGTTGTTCTAAGAGCCTTTCTGAATCAAGAAATAAAATAAATTCTTTTTCTTTTATACTTATTTTTTTCTATGTTATTTTCATATATAGTAGAATACCACATGAAATTAATAATTTCATTGTTTATTTTCTTTTACTAGTTATTTTATAGTTCATAATCTTAACTAGGAAAATGTTTTTTTTTTACTCAAGGTTAAATTAGCATATTATTGTCTCCAAATGAGATGGATTGAGTTGTAGCTACAGTGGGACCTCCGGGGAGGGTTTTTTTTCATTTGAAAGCAAAATCACTTTCACCAGTTCAATACTTCCAAAACTATCATGGAATAAGCATAAAAAATACATACAGATTGAACACAGAACCTCCTCTTTTTTTAAAGTCGGTTAAAATTGAAACTATAGTAAAAACATTGGTATATATGTTGTGAGATACTCTCATGTGCCAACTGGTATTAAAAGGTAAAAATAACAGGGTGCAATAAACTCTTTTGTAAAATATCAACATCAACTAATAAGACCTTGTTGGAATGGGTTTTCATGGCGCATGTTGTCAATAACTGCTTCTACAATGCTGCCGATATACTTCCTGCAGATGTAGAAGTCATAATCATTAATGTTGAAAGTTTTCATATCTACACTGTGCGAGTGGCAGAAATAAAAGATATGTGTGAATAGCTTGACGCTGAGTACAAGACGCTGTGGTCTTCTTATTCAAACACAAATTGGTTCAGATTTTTATCTGCTTCGGAACATGTTTTACAAATGATAGGTCCACTAACAAACTAATTTCTTTTCCAGGAAAACTCAGCATTGATCTTAAAACCATTTTTTAAAAATACAAACAGCAAAATCTGGGTATGGTTTTTGCATAATATTTCCTCGATGTTTAATGAATCTTTGAAAAAAATAGAAGACAAATTATTCAACCGAAGCAATACGAGAATATTTGATTTTACACAAAAACTTGGTTGACAGGAAACAAGCTGCATTTCTACCAATTAAAGTTAAACTGCTAAAAATTAGATTTGTGTTGAAGGACAAGACTGTGATTTACAATACTGAAGGATATTGTGCATACTTTCTATGACTTCTATATAATATATTTAGATCACTGAAAGTCAAATGAAGACAGCTTAGCGCTACGTACATGGATAGATTTTTAAAAAACTGTTTAGATGGGATGAATTAGAACAAAGTTGTACTCTGTTTCAAGAGAGTGTGCCACCTATTTCAGTTGGTGATTTGTTCAATGAAATACATGCTTAACTCGTACTTATCAGACATAACACTGACAGAATGAGCAAAAAATAATACTGTCACAGCAAAGGTAGTAAACCTTGTTTCATGATTTCAAATTTGTAGATGGTATTAGTGTTCCTAATGTTAAAATGTTAGTTGAGTTTGTACTTCCCTGCCAGGAATTAATTCATCAGTCGAACAGGCATTCTCATTAATTAACAACTTTTGGGGATCTGAAAAGAACTCCATGTCTGTTGCTTGTGTTAATGCACTATTGATTATCCAAATGAACTGCTGCAAATTACATTTATAGAAATGTACGAGAAAATAAAAAAAAACAAAAAATACGTTAAAAGCTCTGTGCTCAGAAATGAATATGATTGGTATATTAACGTACCTAAACCAGAACAAGCAGCACCTCCTATGCATAGTGAAAATAAGAAATTTAAAAACTTGAAATAAAAGGAACATAACATTGTTTTATAGTTTTAAACGTGACTATAACATAAATAACCAATTAATGTTCCTTTGAAACCTTTACATGTTTGAATTATTAGAAGTATTTGTACTATACCAGATATAACAGATATTTTGTTATCAACCTTGGTATAAAAATCAGCATTTGGAATGTATTTTACACACACACACACACACACACACACACACACACACACACACACACACACACACACACACACACACACACACACACACGCACACGCACGCGCACGCACACGCGCACGCGCACGCGAACGCAAACACACACACACAAACACACACACATTTTAAAGTGTAGCTGTAAATTGATTTTCAGGCACACAATTTTTTTTTAATTTTAAGGAACGATTCCACCCACCATTGATTTGACAGATTTTTATCCCAATATTATGGTCACCAAATGGTACTTCTTTGATTCTATAGGGCATTTATTGTAAGTAAATTTATAAATTATTACTTTTGGTGTCACTTGGCAAAAAACCCACTATTTACTGATATTTCTCAGCAGACGAGTTTCGCAATATATCAGGATCAGTGCATGGACTAGTCTTGTTTTTCACTCACAGCATTGAAATATGCACTGATCTAGTGTGAAACATGTCTGCTGAAAAATATCAGTAAGTAGTAGTTTTTTGGCCAAGTGATACCAAAAGTAGTAATTTAAAAAACCACAAACTGTACTACACAAAAACTCCAAATTATAAAGTATGGAGAAACATTCCCAGTGAGGAAATAAGAAGTGAACAATTATTGAGTTCAGTAAAAGACACCGTGTTGTAAATGTTTATAAAAACTTGTAATATCCATTTGTAATATTATTACAATTAAAACATCAAATTATAACTTTCTAAGATCCAACAAGACAAAATACTGAAATGTTTTTAATAAATTTGACAATTTCATAAAAGTGATAGGACAAATTAGCATTAATTTAAAACAATAATCTTATGACAGAGAAAATTTGTATAGAGTCCGTAAATGAGGACACAGATACAGAAAATTTAACTACATTTTAATATTTGACTAAAATTTACAATTTAAATTTTTAAAATTAAGGACTATATATATATATGAGTACAAGGGCTTATGTAGTACCGATTGTGTCTCAGAGTTGTTGTGTTGGTGTTTTTTTAGTTTAATGTAATTATTATATTTACATAGACAGGAATAAGATAGGGATCATAAAACTCCCTGGAAGAGAATATAGGGCGATCATTTATAGGATCTGATACCTAAAGTAGACTTAACATCTATCGGAGTGACAAAAAGATAGATTGTTACACTACAGAACTGGTAAAAGAACTGTGACAAATTAAAATTTTAATCTGTAAAAATGTATTATCTATTAATAGTTAGGAGGTGGTATTTAAAATAGAAATAAATAGTTAAGTAAACACATATTTGGGTATTTTATCAGTAACGCAGGAATATATGATATATCCCTGTAGAATGATCTTTTTCAATAATAAAAAGATGGCGAGAGAGGTTTAAGTTTCTTTGGCATACTATCACCAACTTCTAATTGGTAGTACAGAAATTTTAAAATGAATTCTCAAACAAGGAGACTCAATAAAGAGTCTACTTTAGAGCAGAGATTTATTAATAAATACAAATAATGTTTTACTTTTACATTTGTTGTTAGAATGCAATGCAAATTATGTTGTACACAAATATACTGTTATAAACATTAATGAATTTGCTGTCCAACCAGAACATAAAATATGTGCCGCAATGGTATTCACTCTTACGTTCTTGGCTGTAAAGGGTTATGCTTTTAATAAATGTTTGTACAACCCTTACATAAAACATATTAAATATGATACTAAAATTGATAAAAAATATTAAAACCAGTTTACTCATCACATATATATTGTATAATATACTCATCACACTATTCATTCAATGTATCATTTAATTTAATGCATCTATATAACTTTACTAAAAAATGGATTTTTATTTTTGAAGCAACTTTTAGATGATAGGTTCCCAAAATAATGGGCGTGAAGGGAAATCAGGGGGGGTGGTATAGACCAGTTGGAAAATAGTAAGATAAATTCTCATTTACTTAAAATTTAAGAACACAATATATCATATTTAAACTAAATTTACACCTCAAATTTTTTTTACACAGGTAATCTTATTGACCAGGATCTTCAAAAACTTTAAATGAAATGTATGCATTTATAAAAAAAATATAAGTAAAAGTTGTGAAAATTTTATAAAGTTGAAATTAAATCAACATGACAGGTTAAAAAAAATAATAGTACAAAAGTGTCGCGAAACAAATGTTTGCTGTTTAATGTGGCAACAGCACCTAACAGTGTATCACAGGCATCTCTACAATTATATTTGCCTTTTTCAAGCACTTACTTGTATGAAACAACATTTTTATCACTTGTTGCAATAAAAACAAAATATATGAACAAACTTGATGTTGCTAATGACTTGTGTTGTGCCTATATGAAAGTACAATTTCAAATAGGTATGCTAATGAAAAAAAATTTTAACTTATCCTTCTTACTAACAGGTTTTGCTCTTATCAGTTAAAATTTACCTTGCAAATTAAAACTTTAAATATTATATCATGTTTCTTGTGAAACATTTATTTATATTCTTGAATTTTGTAGTCCATTACGTTCAGTGAATCTTATTAATCACTTAAACAATAGTTTATGACTATCCGAACGTTAAATTTAATAAATTTGTTAAAACTTACTGAGACAGAACCTTTTCAATTGCTATGTGCTGATTGTCATCAGTGTCTTCTGCTTGGAGATGTCGGGTCAAGCGGTGGCGGTTATAAAGGTAGGTTTTAGATAGTAACAAAGAGTATGTGTGTTTGTATTGTTTGTTCATTTAATATGTTTGTAATTTGTGTTTTTGTGTGTAAATTTCATATTTTTCTAGTGTGTTGAGATGTGGTCCTTTTTTGTTGATGTGTAGGATTTCTAGGTTATGGTAAATGTTTGTGTATTTGTGTCCTGTTTCTTTTATGTGATTGTAAAATATTGAGTTGGTGTTTTGTTTGTGTTCCTCGACTCTTTGTTTAAAGCTGCGACCTGTTTGTCCAATCACATAGAAGAAACAGGACACAAATACACAGACATTTACCATAACCTAAAAATCCTACACATCAACAAAAAAGGACCACATCTCAAAACACTAGAACAATATGAAATTTACAGACACACACAAAAACACAAAGTACAAACATATTAAATGAACAAACACACATACTCTTTGATACTATAGAAAACCTACCTTTAAAACCGTCACCGCTTGACCCGACATCTCCAAGCAGAAAACAATGATGAAGATCGGCACATAGCGATCAAAAACGTTCTGTCTCAGTAAGTTTTAACAAATTTAAAGTTCGGATAGTCATAAACTATTGTTTAAGTGATTAATTTAATTTATAGTGTAAAGTGGAGGGGGAGTGGGAGGCTTCCATTTCAAGAAGAGGGGGTGTTGTACCAAAAATTTTGGGGACCCCTGTTTTAGATAATACAATTTTAATCTTTATTCTTTCTTCTTCTCTTTACAAAGGGTTGTAATAGTTTTACACCTCCTTAGGAATACAATAGAGAATAAGTCTGTTTCAGGTAGGCATCCCTATATACATAAGAGGACATATCTCCTGTTCACAATATTTACCTCTCTTGCATAGGTGATATTAGTTATACTGGTAAATCCCTTTAATATAAGAAAATACAACAAATCTTGACATTTATTTTAAAAAAAAAGTATTTGCATCTTTTAATGAACAGCAATAAAGTTCCAGCTTTTATAATCTGCTATCTTCTCATTTAGAACACAAGTCATCAAATTTGTTTACACCCTAAATCATGAAATGAACCTATGGCCTACTTTTATTGATGAATGTTTAAATCAACACAAAATTAATGATTTTTTATAAACCAGATTTTCTATTAAAGCTCTGAGAAACTAAAAAAAATTCAAGCCAAACTTACCGCACAGCGATATTGTGGTCTTTGTTCACCATATAATCTAGTGTCCATTAGAGCTAAATAACGTTGATTGTTTGGTCCTTCCCAGTCTCCGAGGCATTCATATCTTATATCTGCAACCACAAACACTAATTAACTTCATGCCTTGTTTCTAAAACATCAATTTTAATTTGATTTCATCTAAAATTTTAACTTTGTGGTTTTTAGCTTCTGTGGTTTGTGAATTAATTCTGTTGTTTAGGTTTTGAATCTGATTTACTGAAAAACATAGTCATTTATACAAAAGTTTTACTAGAAAAGTAATTGAAGTTTCTAGTTAAGTATATTCTACACTTTATAGAAGTTGTATTTTAGGTTATTGAAAAATTGTTTATAATTAGTGATCTAAGACCATTAAAAATTTCATGATAATGAATGGTAGATACAATACTTCAAATTTAATGTGGGAAGATTGGAATAGGTTGTTACAACTAAAAATTAATGTGTGGTTGGTATGAATATGTATATGTTTTATATAAACTTACTGATAATATCTTTTCTGAAATAAAAATAAATAAGTTCATAACAAATAACTAAACAATTTCATAAATAAAATATATGGAAATAGAAATTCTATATGGAAATTAAGTTATGGAAATAGAAATTACTTAATGTTGCATAGATACCCTTTCATGCATTATATATGGATATCTTTCAAAACAACAATGGTCAATGAATTCATTAATTCTAGTTAAACGCTTTCTGGCATATTTGGTATTCTATTCAGGTAAAACAATCGAAGCATAAACTTTTAGTGAAATGTGTAAGTAATATTAAATGATCCTTAATTAAGGAATCTCTTGGTTTCAATAAAGTTAAATAGCATTATTGGGCTACTGACAGCAATAACAATTTTGGGGCAAGTACTGAAACTTGATCCACTTATCATATAAGAAATTAAGAATCAAATAATTTGTACAATTGTGTGAATATTATTTTTTTCAACTATTAACAAGAAGCATTTCAATTGAAAAATTAAAATTGTAAAAATTTACATTTCATATTATAGATAAATCATTCCTATTACATTAGAAATAAATGTGATTAGCTTATTAAATTACCACTGCAAGTTGTAACATTGTTGTAGTAAAAACAATATGTTATATTATATAAACAACTAGTTTGTTACTATGAAATGTGGAAATACATTGCAGCATGCTTGAGTCATTAAACATTTTACTGTGAGAAATATGTTTGTCAAACAATTAAGTAAAGCATTCATTGCAGCAAGGCAAAGTCATTCTTTCTTTGATTAGTGAAGACATTGTCTATAATTAAAATTACCATGGTCTTCGAAAGAACATCCTTGAAATCTCAAGTTAAGTATAGAGCCCCTTCCTCCTGGCACTGGACAATCATCTAAAAGTGATGTAGGATTAGAACATTCCATCTTTTTCTCTGATCCATCATTGATATTATACACAAATTTGTATTTCCCACTGAGAGGGCAATAGGCTTTAGTAATGTTTTCTTTGTCTATTCCTTTTGTTTCTATAAATAAAACCATACAGTAACTTTAAATAACTTTTAAAATGAAATAATTATTATTTAAAATAAACCAAGATATTAATGAGAAATTAAAATTGAATAATTTTAGCAAAAATAATTTTATAAATTTCTTAAAAATTTTAAAAAAATTGTTTATTAGTAACACTAGTATTATAATATAGATTAAGCATAGGCTTAAAACTAATGGTAAATTATGGATTTTATATTTGTATTATTCCAGATGTTTAATACCATTTACATATTATATTAAATAAAATTAGATTGGAACAATTATCTAAAGGTGATTGGTTTTTAATTATTAGTAACAGTCAAGTATAATACTGAGAGTGAACTGTTGGCTGTGTAATTTCTTACTTGTTTTTGTGCCATTTGTATTTCATAACTATATTTTGGTATTAAATGTATGTTTTAGTTTATTTTTTGTTGTTTTTGTATATAGTGTAATTGTTAACACACACACACACTCAAAAACACACACATTTTATGAACTAAATTTTTAAAACCATAGTATCTAATAAAGTGCATTTTTAATATTTAACAACTATCATAGGTCTACTTTGTATGTGGTTTTTTATTATCTTCCATAAAATACATATTTTATTTTTAAAAGATTTTTGTGTTCAATACTTCCCATATTATTAATTAATAAGAGTAAGAATTAGCAAGGGAACACTTTTGAGAGAGCTGTCCTGATTAAACAATAAAATAACTGCTACTATTAGCAAGTGTCACATAATAATATAAGTTCATGTGTTTATGTGTAAACTAGTAGCTTGAATATGGTATCGAATAATGTTTAATTTATTTCATATTATTTAATTAATTTGTTTATAAGAAGAAGAAACCTTTTAACATGTTGAGTCCAAGCCTCCATTTTACAAACAAAAAATAATGATTGAAGTTAAAAATCAAAGAGTACTAAACCCTATAAATACATACTGTATTTTAAAAAAATAATAAAATAAGGATATTTCATCAAATAAAATACCTAACAATATTATCTGGATTGAAATTTAAAAAAAAAATAGTAATTTATAATGTTAATTAGTCAGACAAAAGAAATATTTGTCTGTAAATGCAAGAATAAAATTGTGGGGCTCGTATAAATACCAAGAAACTGCAGTATGTATAAAAATGGGCTGAGCAAAGAGGTACTTTTAGTGATCATGTTAAACAAGTTGAGAAGCATATATCTAAAGGATCATGAAGGAATAGGAACGTTTACTGGACTTACAATAAGCATTAGGACAAGTTGCTTGTTTGCATAAACTATAAACAGGGTATGATATTGAGACAAGTTTCTGGTAAGGGGATAGTTAGCACACTTACTAGATACAATGAAATGATTTTTACAAGGGCGGCATGACGTTTGACAAGAATTTTGTTTGTGATAAATGAGACATTCTCATGAAAGCATCAGATAAACAAGTTAGATATGGCCTACATAAAATTAAACATAACCGGAACCAAATTCTGGTCTCTAGCACCTTAGACAAATTTGGATAAAAATTAATGTTCCACACTTAGATTTGTAGAAAAAGCCCATTGTAGCAATATACTGCAATAGAATAAACACCTAGCTCTAATAAATATTAAAAGATATATTGACATCTAGGGAGCAACAGATTTTGTAAAGAATATTGAGAAATGAATATTAGAAAGGGCAGCAGAATGTTTTTATATAGTTGGAGCTGATTCTTCTCTAAGTTAAAAAATCAAGTTAAAATTATTTTAAAATGAATAATCATTTAAATTCTTACTATAAAGAATAATTTCTTTATATTTATTCAGTGAATCTTCAGGTGGGCAGGTTGCTTCAGCAGCTTCTTCAGTTGGGTAACATTTGTCCAGACCTTCAGTATGTACTTGAATTATGTTTTTTGAGCGTAATTTAACACTGAAGCATCGAAAACATAATCCTCCATTCAAGCTGAAAATATAATTATACAAGAAATTCAGAATACAACTAAAAACATTCCACTACAATAACTATTTTACTTGACATAAAAAACAAAACATAATAAAAACGCTTTTAACATCTCAATTCAATAGAAAATTTTACTATTTGATTATTTTTCACCTTAAAAGTTCAAAAACTTTAACCATCAGTGGTTTATAAAGCACATCAGTTATGTTGTTAATTCAGTCAATTTGACAAATTCCACATTACACATTTCCCTTCACTTTCACATTTTCTCAGACAGTAAGATATCTTGTTTTCACCAAATACACAAACTAACGAATGAAAGAGTACATTGATTAACTCAAAAATAAAAGCTACGTAAGAATTTCCTTCCAATTTGCAAACTATGTTTCTGTTGTTTGGGAAGTACTTGCTAAATAAATTGAAAAAGGACTACATTTTTTTTTTACATGTTCTAAAATAGCATAAGTATAATACAGTATTTTCCCATATCAATTTTAAAAATACTTACTTTAAACTTAATTGAATTGCTACTAATTATAACTTAGTACATACCCAAATAAATCAAATTTAACATTAAAAATATCAAATAGCTATATGATTTATCATCTTCTGATGCTATTGTCAAGCTATTATTAACAAAACCCGACTTAGATAAACTGTCACATCATAATTTAACTGACACATTACAAAACAAAGTTTACGTTTCGTTTTGTATTTCACAACACTTTTAATAAGGATAGATTAATAAATCCAGAGCTAAGACCTGAAGGATCAGTACAACAGCTTAAATATAATAACAGCTTAAATAAATAAAATAATAACCATGTCTTAAAAATATTGACGAGGAAAGGACTGCAAGAAAAGTATATGAAAAAAACCCAGAAAGAAGATAGATACCCTGGAGGACATGGAAGATGGTATAGTGTAGGAGACCCAACTAAATCGAAGTGAAATACTGGAGAGTGTAATAGAGAGGACGGAGTTGTAAGTATCTTTCTACAAAACAGTGACATATTAGTAAAGTAGAGTCTCGAAAATCCGAGTCCCGATATTTCAAACATCCGTTAAATTTGAGCCTATTTCTATCAAATACTATTTTATCATTTTGAAAGAAAATGATGAGTTCTGCTTCCAAGAAATATTTATAATAATGCGGTATGGAAAGGAAATAAGTCGGGCTTCCAAGACATGTTCATATACAGTTCTATAAATTTATTTAGTGCATTTTTAATTACCTAATTAGGTTTGGTTTATTAAAACTCCTATTTTTTCTAATGCACAAGAGTGTAATTTTTTGTAATCCGAGTTCGGTCCCATTTACCTCGAATTATCAAGACTCTAATATACTTCTTTTTCACTGACAGCCTAAAGTTGACATAATATATATGGTGATACATGTACATCCATTATAGATGACCTTTAAAAAGTTATAAAGGATGTTTCAAATATAAAACTATATTTAGTTAGTAAAATGCTATTAAATGACCAAATTGGGTTTTTATGTTAATTTATATATCAGATTGTTGAACTGTAAAAACTAAGTCACAGTTCTATCTCAAGTAATGCAGGAGTACATTCCGAGGAATGCAGCTTAGTCTTAACAAAAGTACTAATTTTGCTTTGTATGCCCATTTCAGATTAAAGTATGAAGCAGAAAGTGTCACTCCCACCATAGGCTCACTATCAATGCATTTGTAAGTAATAGATCTCCTTATCCCTTAGCTTAAAGATAACATAGACCAGGGTCCTGCATGATCTTCACAAGGGTTTTACTTGCATGGTTCCTTTCTTATTAGTTTTTTTCCCATTCTTAGTTTTACACTATCTCCTGATTTTCAATGGAAAGAGCTTATTAGGTTGGTACGTAGACAATCTATCCTGATTCCTTCACTCGTAGGGATATATCCTTATGTTCATGTAACATGGAGGCAACTTGCTAAAAGATGGGTACCACAAGGGCTGGGTTGGTTTTGGAGATCCAAACCCTGAGGCCAAACTGGCCAAAAACAAAATCCAAACACTAAGGATATGATGATGATCCAAAGTTAATATATTTGAGCAATAAATTTTTCCCTAGATGTCTTTGTAAAGATTGTTATGAAGTTAAGTAAAGGTATCACACCAAACAGCAATGTGATATTGGATCCATGTGCTGGAAGGTCTACAAAATATACAGTTATCTTGCTTTCTTTGTTATGGCATCTGTCTTGTTTTGTTGTAAGAAGAGAAAAATTGTACCTTTTTTATTCTTGCTGTTTGAATAAAAACTACTTCTTTTGAGGCTGACACCAGCCTCATTGGCAGTCTAGAAGTATGTTCTTAAAAAATATAAAGGTAGGCTCTTACAACTGATTAATCTGTGAATTTATAAACAACAGATTTTCAGAATATCTGTTGGTTAAAATTACCATCTTTTTCATATAACTGTCAGACATATCTTGCAACAGTTTGTAATTTTGACAATGGAATGTTCTAAATGTATTCAAGGCATCTAGGGTTTAAATATATTTGGAGGGTACTGATGTCACTCAGTATTTTTCCAAAAAAAAGAAATACTTTTTGACACAAATTCAAATACTTGACTGAGTTTAAATTTTCATCACTATTCTAATCTCTTCGTCTTTTGGTAAAGGGGCAGAAAACCAAAATAAGTCATCAGATTAGATGGTAGTTAACAAGGTTTATTTAGGAGTTGTATAGTTTATAAGAAAAAAAATGTTTTTTTTCTAAATTTCTCATTTAATTTTTATACTCAATACACATATTTAAAAAAAAAACATTATACCTAAGTTTCTAAAAAATTTTAGATTTTTCAAAAATAATATTTCACTTTAACAATACTAGTAAATTTATATTCTACCCATTTTGATGATTTGTGTTAGGTGGACCAAGTTAAATTGTTAGATAAAGAAAGTATAGTATGTAATATTTAGATATTGTTTTTTTTAGGTTAATTTACTAGACAACCATAATAAAAATTGTGAAAGAAACCATAATCTATATTTACAAAAGAATGTCCGGAAGTCTGATTCATAATAAACACACAGCCTTAACTATAACCAGTACAGACTTTATATTTAGAGGATAATTCATTTGCTAATGTAGAGGCCTGCTAAGAGTATGTACAAAATTGTAGCTTTTACAGTTTTTTTTTTATAAAATTTTCCTATTGCACAGCTGTTGCTATTGTTACAGATCAGCTGAATCTAGTATATAGCCATTTAATAGAACAGCTGTAGTTTTTGGATTACATAAGCGATCAGCTGTTTCAAACTAATGACAACAAATAAACGTCATCATTATTGTTAAAATGGAAACTATTCAGCTAAATGTTCATCATGAATTTGTAACTTATGCCTTAATTTCTATTGGGGGTGATCATGCTTGTCTTTTTAGATCTCTTCTTTCATTTGTCTATTCACAAGACGCAATTATTCATGTTCATCATGTCATAGTATTATATGTCACATAAAACTGGAATAGATTTGTAGTTTTTGTAATGATTTTTGTGATTTGAATCAGTAAAAAAATTGTTTTATGTTAGGGGAGTAAGTTAATGTTAGTGTTATAAATTTTCACAAATAACCTTTTTGATTGTGGGTTTTTATCAATAATTGTATTAAATATTGCTATTTTAAATTAGTTTATTATTAATCCTTAAATAAAAAAACAATACAAATACTCCTTAAATATATCTATATAAACCAATAATAACCCGAATTAACTTATAAATAAACAAATAATCACCCAAAATAATCAAAAGTAATATTTTAAAGATCTTGAATAAATAATTATAAATTACTAACATCAGCCTAAAAATAAACCATAACCTAAAAATAAGAGTATATTCAGTGAAACATATATAGCATTGTGATATAAGTTTTATTAACAGCCTTATTGTTTTTGAGTTTATATTAGCAATTGTATCAAATGTCATCTTTCAGTAAAACCAGGTTCTTAAAGATGATTTCGTGCTAAGATATAAAGTTCAAACCCAGACATACCATTTATGATACCAGATCTTGAAGGAAATGTACAATTTTTGAAAATATATTTTTATAGGTGAAGACAAGAGAGAATGTTGAGTGGGTGCTAGTATTCCATTAACAAACAATTTTTTTTAAATTGCTTGAATAACAAATAAATACAAAAATTTAAATATTAAGTTAGAGGATTAATAGTGTAAAATGTGCATGTGTTTTTTAATAAATCAATAGGGCCTACTACAATGGATTGTTACAAATCTCACAATTTCAATGCAACCCCAGTACAAAACATTCATAAATAATAATTGTTTTATTATATTATGTTGGTATTACTCTTCTTCAGTCTAACATTGAAATATTACATATATTAAAATAAAAATATGATGTGAAATTTACCTGTCAACAAGAAGCACATAATTTCCAATATGACGGTGACAAGAACCCCAGATATTCACTGCCTCTGAAGTAATAAATACATTACTATATTCTACATGAGACCCGGTCATCACTGACTGCATCAAAAATTCTCCTTGTAATTCAACAGAGAAATAACAGGAACAAAAGTCTAAAACAGCAAAATTTATAATTATTAAAACTATTTTGTTGAAATAAAAGTTTATAAAGTTCACATTAGTTGAAGCATTACTTTAGTACTACTATACAAAAATAAATATGTTTATCTCACTCTACTAGATTCCAATCCCACCATGATTAAATGATTTTGTTCATATTTTGTTATTTGCCTATTAAAATATTTTTACTCTACATGAAAATTGAACACTACAGATAGAACAAAGTACTTTACACGAACTCTGTTTCCATTATTTAATTCAAAGGAAAGCCTTTGGGAATGTAAACGTTGATCCCAACAAATGTTTGTACAGTACTATGCTTTCTTGGAAATGATCAAGGGTTAGTGTATTCCCCTCCTGCAACTTTGCTTGAATCTCTTCAATTATGTACAATTGATGTCTTTCAACCACAAATTCATATGGAAATAATGAAAACACAGAAGAAAGTAGAAATTCTTAAAATAAGCAAAATCTTTATAACAGTTTTAGAAGTCAGAAAGTGTGATTGTTGTATAAAAGCAAACACTTATTACATGTGGCAACATCAACTGAATTACCTTCTACTTGTCTCGATATTTCTATTAACGTTATCACTTAGCTTCTTCAATTCTTACAACAAAACCTACTACTGGTGGTTGAAGGAAGACAGGATTTCCTTGAAGGTAAGTATTGTGAAAGTACCAAATATGGTCTCAGGGAAGCACAGCATCAAGTCTTCAGGTATTCCATGCCCAAAATATGGCTGTTTCAGCATAGGAGATTTGAATTGAGTTTAGGTTTGTTTTCATAGACACTATCGCCCTTGGGCTTAGTTTTCCCCAGGCTACCTTAAGATAAATTTTCCTGTCCCTGGTTTATCAGCATTGAACTCTTTAAAGGCATCTGAATTTCAACTCACATGGTGTGTTTTAAGATGCTTTGGTCTTGCTTTCCCCTAAGCAAATTGGTTTCAACTCACCTTTATTCCCTCTGGGGTGCCTGGAAAATAGTCG
>JBAIZL010000005.1:11628384-11688384 GCA_036971475.1 Prosapia bicincta
AGACCGTTCGCCTGATCCCGCTCATAACTTTTTCGTCATTTTTCGCAATGGCAACATTGCTTGGCCAGGACGTTCATCTGATCTCACTGCTTGTGACTTTTTCGTCATTTCTTGCAATGGCGACATTGCTTGGCCAGACCGTTCGCCTGATCCCGCTCATAACTTTTTCATCATTTCTCGCAATGGCAACATTGTTTGGCCAGGACGTTCATCTGATCTCACTGCTTGTGACTTTTTCGTCATTTCTTGCAATGGCGACATTGCTTGGCCAGACCGTTCGCCTGATCCCGCTCATGCCTTTTTCGTCATTTCTCGCAATGGCGACATTGCTTGGCCAGACCGTTCGCCTTATCCCGCTCATGACTTTTTCGGCATTTCTCGCAATGGCAACATTGCTTGGCCATACCGTTCGCCTGATCTCAGTGTTTATGACTTTTTTTCTTTAAGGATACCTGAAATTAAAAGTGTACACTAGCAAACCACTCAGAATACAAGAACTGAAAGATACATCCCAATCCTTTTTATTTGGAGACAATATCAAGCTATTTAAACTTGAGTAAAAAAATGTTTGTCTATAAACTGTAAAAAACTAATAAACAATCAAATTGTATTTAATATAGTATTCTACTGTAATATTAGAAAAAGTATAGAAAAAATGGGTATAAAACAAATAGATTTTTTTGTTTCTTGCTTCAGAAAACCGCTTAGAACGGCATCATCGGATACTAATGAATGAATTTTCCTCATGAGAGCGGCTTTTTCGATGGTCTACCCATATTGATATACAACTTGGTATAACTCGAATACGATAAACCAAAATAAATACACTGAAAATACGATTTAGCTCATTTATCATATGCAAGATATTCAATAATCCTCAAGTGAAAACTTCATTATTTCACTAAATATCAACAGAAAAATTCATTAAATATAAATTTACTATCAATTTTCACTTTCTTTTTTTATTAATATTTTATGTGTAAAAATGTTCCTAATAATTCTTGAATCTTATGTTTTCATTAATTTCTTATATCTATAAATTATGTCTGAGGAAGAAATGACTGAATAGCCTGTGTTTACATCATTATTTGTTAATATATGCAAAGGTGCTTCGACATCATGTAAAATCCCCTTATTTGTTACCTTCAGTATGTTAAATATGAGAGCAAGTATGAAATTCGGCGCCGATATCAAAATTTTGTGGATAATAAGCTTATAATAAATTACGTTTTCGTTATTGGGAAATTATTTTTCCTTTTTTAGTAAGTAAAGTTATATATTATGGCTCTTTTTTAAATAGGTTCCGTTTTTTTAAAATTTTATATTATTATAATAATGTTGAAAAAATTCCGGCTTCAATTATAAAATGAAACACAAAGGTATATTCGTAACCAGCCGCAAGCACAAAGCACGAAAAATAACTCCGTACTCTCGAAAACTTAGGATACAAAGTAACAGTCAAAACTTGGAAAGCATTCGCTACAATGAACATATCAATAGACATAAATAAATACAACTAAACCAGGCTTCGCCACACAATACCACACACTACATACAGCCTATAGCGAATACCGAGGTGTAGCGAAAAAAGCGACCAGTGAAATAAGCGACCAGTGAAATAAGCGACCATTACGGTTTTTCTACATGTGCCATGAATTTTAATCTTCAGTGAAACGAGTGACAGACGAAATAAGCGACTATCACAGAATTATACCAATGGAGGCTCAAACTGAGATTGAACCACTACAGATACGCAGGGAGATGTTAGCCCTATGTTTTTGGGAACGATTTAAACGAATAAACAAATCTTGGGATGAGTAGGCCTACCATAAACCCACAGATAGACTAAAATCCCAGCGAACACCCCTTGTCTGTTACCAGGATCTTTATAAAAAGTATGGAGTCACTCCGGAGATCCAGCTCCACTTACTGCTTTTCAGGACTGCTTCCAGGAGCTCCCTGAGGCACAGCTCCTCCTGACAGATCACCACTTGCCAAAGCATGCATCTTCGGATCAGGAGCTTAGAAGTGCAGCCCTCCGAACTATCAATGAAAAATACCCTCCACCAGAATGGCTCTAAATTTACACAGATGGATCATCCATACCTGGATCAGGCGAAACAGGTGCTGCATTACTGCTCATATTTTGAGGGATTTTCTGTTGTCGGGGCCCACCTTAGCAACTATGACGGTGAGGTAGCTGCCATATATGGTGCAGCAATAGAACTTGAAAACACGACTGCTCCTGGTAGGGCCATTTTCCTTGTTGACTCTAAGACCGCCATCATCAATCTCCCTCGGAACTCAAGGACCGACTGTAGTAGAACAATAGAATGTAGAAGAAAACTAAATGCTCTCGTAAATGCCGGGTGGGTACTTAATTTCCAGTGGATCCCGAGCCATGTAAACATCACTGGCAATGAAAAGGCTGATCAACTAGCCAAACAGGGAACAAGCCTCCCCCAGCCCGAGCATCTGAGTTCACTATATTCCTCCAGGTCCCTAATACAGATGTCCACTAAAAAATGGAATCACGGTCTATTGAGGGATCTCTCAGCAGGTAAACGGTGGGAAAGTCTTGTGACGGGTAGACCAATTGACCAAAACTTACCCCGATCTGTTAGCGTTGCACCTTTCAGATTGAATACCGGTTATGATTACCTTGCTGCGCACCTCCACCGCCCCGGCTAGCTGGCCTGAGCAACCGGGCGGGTCCACAGGTGGCGGATAGTGGAACGGCCTACAGATATGTAGGTTACTTGTGAATAAGGATTCCGGAAGGTTTCTGAATAAGCAGGCCCGGACCAAGGCAATGGTTCAAAGGTGAGGAATTATCCCTCCTCGTCAGTCAACCGGTTGGGTGTGGTAGAAATAACTGCTCTGACTGGGGACTGGGGTAGTTGGGAATTAAGTCCTCACAATGCTACTCTCACCTCCCAGGTGAACCAAGGGCAATGCGGCAGTGAAGTATGGGCGGGAAACTACCCTAACGACACAGTTGTAACAAAAGAGAGTAAAGCAGGCTGTTCGCCCCAAGAGCAACCGTTAATAATGTCCTGAACTTGGGGTAGGCTTCAAGGTCAGTGACTGAACACCCAATCCAAGGTGGAAGGCATCGTGCCGATGGATAAATGGCTGCAGGGTATAAAATGCAGTCGCACACGATCCCCTTGAGGAACCGGACAAAACCTCATTGTATATTGTCTTGCCAGGGCAGTGGGGGCTCTGCTCTGGTCGACCGTTATTTCCCCCATACTCGTGGGAAGTTAATGGACCAAACTAGTAAAAAAATTGATTTTGAGACTGTACAGACAGCGGGAGCCAATGAGACGGCAAACCGTGAGTCTGTAGCAGATGTGTCAACGGCAACCCTCACTGGGGGTGCGGGGGCGGCTTTCAAGCTGCCGACTGCAGAAACCGGTGAAATGGCTGTATAGTTAAGCACGCTTTCTTTACGGAGAAAGCGTATGAGTGGAGCGGCCAAAAGGCGGCTCCGAAGAGAACAGGCGAGAGCAGCGGGAGGGCCAATAATCGTGACAAAACGAAGGGGAGGCCAAAACCGAGCCGAGCTTGTCAAAGTCCAGGGCTTGGATGTTGTGAAGAGGGAGATGCAACAGGGAAGCAATCAACCAAGAGCACCAAACCTCAGCACGCCCAAAAGGCCTAGGAGTTCGACGTCCAATCCCTCTCCAGTGAAGGAAGGAAAGAAGAAAGTGAAGCTGGGACAAGGGGGGTGGTGCTGCATTGTCTTCGGGCACATACGGCGATACCCTTCGGCAAAAGCTAGCCATTGTCCCAGTCAGTTACCCAGAGAGACAACTCTCGGAAGAGATGGTGTTGAAGCTGGAGGAGCTGTTCTTCTCAGAAATGCTGTCCGTTGAGACGGAGAGTGGGGATAGAGAGTTCAGGACAGCATACTTAGAGAGGGGGGCTCTAAATGTCGTATGCTCCTCAAGGGAGAGCCTGGAGTGGGTCCTTCGGATCCTGCCAAGCTTCACCCTGAGTGAGGGGGTAAAGTTGAGGGCAGGGCCACCTAAGGAGATCTTTTGCATTGCAAAAGTTTCAATGTGGGTGCCCAAACCCTACAATGATAAGGAGCCGGAAGAGATCCTGAAGGTGGTCAAAAACCAGAACCCGGGGATAGCTTAGGATACTTGGAAGGTGATTGTTAGGAAAAGGGAGGATGCAAGTCTTACCCTTATCCTGTATATATAAGAGGGCTCCCTCAGGGCACTGCGGAACAACAACCTGAGGGTGAATGTGGGGCTGAGACAGGCCACGTTCAAGGTGCTCTTTAGTCCTGGGGCTGCTTTGCGGACCCAGGCAACTGCTAAGTAAGCAGAACGATGATCAAGTTTCTCCAAGTGAACCTACAGCACAGCAGGGTGGTTAGTGTTGCCGTGTGTAGGATGCTGGACAGGGGAGAGAGTGGACTTGGTTCTCATCCAGGAGCCATGGATTTCTGGAGGACGAATATGCGGGCTGGCGACATCTGGAGGTAAGTTGTTGCATGATAAGAAATCCGGTGTTCCCAGGACGTGTATCTTGGTCAGGAGGGGGTTGAGTGTTTTGTACTAACGGACTTCTGCTGCAGGGACTTGATAGCAGCGATGGTGGAGCTGCGGGCGGAGGGGAGGATGAGGAGGCTGAACCTGTCCACGGCATATCTTCCCTTTGACTACGCGGGGGCTCTACCAACACAAGAGCTGAGGAGGCTGGTCGAGCACTGCGGGGCTGTGGATGAGGAGCTGCTGGTGGGGATGGATGCTAACTCCCATCACACTTCGTGGGGAAGTACAGGTACCAACACTAGAGGTGAGGAACTTTTAGCTTATTTTAGCTCTAAGAATTTACTAGTCTTAAATCAGGGGGAAGAGCCGACGTTTGTCACTAGGGCCAGACGGGAGGTCTTGGACATTACGGTGGCATCGAACCAGATGGCTAGGTATGTACTAAATTGGCATGTGTCGGATGAACCATCTTCTTCTGACCACAGATATATTAGGTATGATATCTCCCTCAATCCAGCCATGCTTCGGCCAACCAGGGATCCAAGAAGAACAGACTAGGACTCCTACAGGAGGGACCTGGATGTTCGGATTGAGGAGGCTGGATTGGAGTATGGTGGGAGGAGTGAGCTAGAAGACTCTGCCACATTGGTTGGCGAGGCTATAGTAAAATCCTTTACTGATAACTGCCCTCTCAGTGAGGGGAGAAAAGTAAGGGATCCGTCATGGTGGAATAAGAAGCTAGCCAAACTTCGGAAGACCGCCAGGAGACTCTTTAATAGAGCAAAAAAGAACGGGGAGTGGGACCAGTATAGGAAAATACTAACTGAATACAATAGGGCAATTAGAGAAACACGCAGGAAGTCCTGGAAGGAGTTTTGTCATGAGATGGACAAAACTCGGGAAGCGTAAAGTGCTCTCTAAGGATCCAGTTAACCCGGTGGGGATGCTAAGAACCCCATTGGGAAATATAACAAAAACTGCAGGGGAAACTGTGGAAGAATTAATCAGAACACATTTCCCCTGCAGTACTATGAGGAAACTTGGGAGAGCAGACATTTATCCAGTTGCCAAACCCTCCACAAGTCGTGGTAAGAGGGAGGACTGGGAAGTGGAAAGGAGGATAGTAACTCCACCAAGGGTAAGATGGGCTATAGGTACATTTAAACCCTACAAATCTCCAGGTCCAGATGGGATCTATCCTGTGCTGCTGCAGCAGGGAATGGACATGCTGGTGCTGGTACTTACTAAATTATACAGGCTAAGCATTGCTCTAGGGCATGTGCCGGCAGCCTGGAAATTTAGTAAGGTGGTCTTTATACCTAAGCCCACCGGTAACCAATCGGAAGGGAAAGGATACAGACCTATTACACTCATGTCCTTTGTTCTTAAGGGACTTGAAAAACTGGTTGATAGGCATATTAGAGGGGGGGGGTGCTTTGGCCATAAAACCACTGCATTGGAACCAGTATGCTTATCAACCGGGGAAATCCTGCGAGGGAGCTCTCCATCAAGTGGTTGGTAGGATTGAGCAAATGATCGCTAAGAAAGGTTGTGCCATTGGTGCCTTCCTCGACATTGAAGGGGCTTTCAATAACCCCTCAGTGGAGACGATGGTAAATGGTGCAAGACGTCATGGAGTGGATACGACCACTTGTAGCTGGATAAGTTCCATGTTAACAAACAGAAGCATTTCTGTAGAGGTTTCAGGGGAGGTCAGAAGGGCGGAGACAAGTCTGGGCTGTGCACGGGGGGGGGGGGTTCTCTCTCCTCTGTTGTGGTGCATAGTGGTTAACGACCTTATTGAAGTCCTGAATGAACAGGGGTACTTTTGTCTAGGATATGCGGACGACATAGTTGTTCTGACCCTGGGCAGATTCCCTGATACAGTCCCTGAGGTAATCAAAAATCCTCTACGACTGATTGAAGAGTGGTGTAATAAGGAGAACCTTAGGGTAAATCCGAAAAAGACTGCTCTTATTAACTTCACAGACAGCGAAAAGATCTGACGACCAGGATGCCTCGCTTGTTTGGTGAATACCTTGAGTTTGTGGGGGAGGTGAAGTACCTGGGAGTTACTCTGGACAGGAAACTCACCTGGAACCCACATCTTGAGAGGACAGTTAACAGGGCCAAAAGGGCACTGATTACAGTGAGAAGAATGGTGGGTAAGAAATGGGGACTGAAGCCATCAATGATGTACTGGATGTATCTGAGGGTGATAAGACCTATGATTACCTATGGAGCTCTGGTGTGGTGGACAAAGGCCAACCAGGCACAGACAAGAGCTCAACTGAGCTCTATCCAGAGATTGGCTTGTCTGTGCACACTGGGAGCGATGTCAACTACACCCGGTGCAGCAATGGAAGTAATGTTTAACCCCCCCCCCCCTTGAGCTTGTCCTTAGGGGAGAGGCGAGGCTGGCGGCATGGAGATTGCGTAACTCGAACAACTGGGCTAATCTCCCATATGTTTCGGGACATATGAGTATCGAGTGCTTGGTCAAAGAACCCGTCTTGGAAATGGGCAGCGACCACATTACTCGAACGTTTGCACCTGACCAGGCCCACCAAACTATGATGTAATGGTCAGGGACAGTAACATCGGGAGCTCAGATCTGGTACACAGATGGTTCCAAGATGGACTTCGGCACTGGAGCGGGGATGTATTGTAAAAACCCAAGGGTAAAACTAGTTTTTTCCTTGGGGAGGCATACCTCTGTCTTTCAGGCCGAAATATATGCTATAAATGCCTGTCTGGGAGAGATAGCGACAAGGGCAACACACGGGACCCGGATTGCTATTTTCTCCGACAGTCAGGCAGCAATTAAGGCACTAAACGGACATGTGGTCACCTCGGCCATAGTCAGGGAGTGCCTAAATAACCTACAAGCCCTGGCAAGGTACAATCAAATCAAGATAGGTTGGGTGCCAAGGCATAGGGGAATATTTGGAAATGAAGCCGCAGATGCGCTGGCCAGAGAGAGGTCTTCGACTCCCCTGATTGGACCGAAGCCGGCGGTAGGTATTTCCAAATCCATGGTCAAGATTGCAGTGCGAAGGTGGATGGCTGAAAGACACTGTGAGCACTGGATCAGGGCTGAAGGGATGAGACACAGTAAGCTAACCCTTAGGAAACCTTCCTTATGGCTGCAGAAGAGTCTCATTTATCTGTTTCGGCAGAAATTGAGGATAGCCACAGGTCTACTCACGGGACACTGTGGACTAAGGAAACATTTGCATAAAATGGGTATCTACAAAGATGAACCAGTGTGCAGATTATGTGGTCAGGAACTGGAGACTGCCACACACATCATTTATAGATGTGAAGCACTTGCCGATAGGCGCTTCAACCTCTTTGGTGATAGTACAGCTCTGGTGGATGCTGAAGGTAAAACACTAGTCAGGAAACTCCTCAACCTGGTAAGAGGGAAGGGGCTATTTGACTAGATCAGGGAGGTAAGTACAATATACCTTAAGGTATCGGTGCTTCGGGCAGTTTAAACCCGCTCCCAAGTTGAAAAAAAACCTACACCGCATTCATGTGCTACCAACCCCGGAGCGTCTGCTGTGTGGTGGTGAACTTATGAATGCCGAACACCTTAATGATGGCACAGCCCTGGACTGGGCCCAGGATTACAACAGTCCCATCTTCAGGGATGCCCATCTCTACTGGTCAGCTCGTCGCCAAAAGGCTTAACTGCCAAGTGTGGGCGTTGGCTAGTAAGTAAGTAAGTAAGTAAGAATTATACCTGCCCTGGGTATTCCACTCTTCTTAAGAGAGTTTGATCTATTAAATTCTTTTATATTTATGTTTTCAGATTTTCATTACACTTCAACCAGGCTTTGGACTGGCTAAATCAGCATTGTCCAACTTACAAAGGGGGGGAGGGGGATTAATCTTTGGGCCAAACCTATGTGTGGTGCAAGGCGAAGATATCTATTTACTTGCGGGGATGGAATTAAAATTACTGCCCGGGGGGAAACTTTTTAAAAATTAAATATAAAATTGTGCTTTTTGAGGCAGATATATGGCTTCAACTAACTGATACAGTGATCCAATTTTGTATAACTTTATTAAATACCTATTTCTTTTTAAGTTTGAAAAACTATTGGCCGACCGCACAGAATAGGCCGACGGGCCGACAGGTGGACAACCCTGGGCTAAATGATAGTAAATGATTTTTTTTATATTTGTTTTATACTTTTTGTAGCGTTTAATTATATTTTTTTTAATTTTACATGAGCTTATAGTTATGTTTATATTTTTTTATTTTTCTTTATTTTATGACTGTCAACTTGATCCAGCTTTTGAAGGTAGTAGAGAGTACGAAGACAAGCCATTATGTCACCATTACCTGCATATTTCTTCATTGTTTCTTTAATACGTTTATCCACTTTCTTATGTCAGCCTTCTTCGTTTTCCTTAGCAAGTTTAATTGTAATGTCATAAAGATGTGCGTTGACTTTTCAGTTTCGGTCTTCAAACAATGAATAAGTAATTTGATTCTGGGGTGTGGTGTTTGAATCGTGCTACTAAGTTTATTGTTACAACTTTCAACTGAATTTGTGGTCCTTTGTCGCCTATTAAAGCAGTTCCATTTTTGTATATCATTTCGCTCATTTCCCATCCAATGTTAAAAAATATAATAAAAAAACTCTGTCAACTCATCATTTTCTGGTTTTTGAGAGCGACATTGGGTGGGCAACCCCTGGTTGAATGAGCTTGAGCTGTTGTAGGGGTAGTGGAAGTGTAGCTTGGTCACTTATTTTGCGAATCCCGGATTCGGTATCCGTTGGTTGAATGTCCTTAGCGGTGGTAGGGATAGTTTGGCTGCTAATTTCCCACATACCTTGATGATCGCTTATTTCACTGGTCGCTTTTTTCATACATTCATAGCCGGAATCCTACAAAATCTACCCGACTACCTGCTTCAGACAGTCGAAAGGTCGCCGACCTATGGTAGTAGATCTGTTGTAGCACCATGGATTTCGATGACAGTATAGATTCATTATTCCACTGAGAAACTGTGGACTATAAATTATCTAAACTCACCCAAAAGAACTAAATAAACAAAATGAAACTAATTTATTTGCTATAGCACTTGATAGACAGTTAGAAGGTAACCATCTTCAAAAGTATTCGCGATTTTTCGCCTGGTCTGCGCTATATAAACTTTACTGCAATCCTCACAATATATTACCGATTATTTTAAAGGAGGTTTATTGCCTTTCGGACTCCCTAATATTCTGCTAAAGTTGTTGGAACTTTTATAAACAATTTTTAAATTGAACCTATTGAAGATGCATTACAAACTTTTAGTAATATGCTTATCATATGGTAAACTACGATATCTCTTACTTTTTTTAAATTTTTCGGTAACAATTTGAATGCATTTTGCACTAACATTTCTTTGTCTATTTTGCTTTCAATACATTATTGACGATTTTACTGTCAAGGTGGTTACACTTAGCAGTCTCTTTTATATTTGTTAATTTATTCTCAAAACGTTTGTTCGCACGAAGAGCCTTAATAAGTCTATTAACCATGGAATTTAACATAGCTCATTTATACTGAATCCAATTATCGGAACTACTCATAATATATCTATTTGTAGTCAGTTTTCTGTAAATGTCGAGCTCCAGTCTATTACCCACTTTAATACATGAAATATCTAAAAGGTTTAACAGATTATTCTCTTTTATTTCATAAATAAACTTACCTACCGGATTTTCACTATTTAGTTAGAAATCTTCCACACTATCTTGTTCTGTATTAAACCCATCCCAACCGGATGGATGGTCATCCAATAATAGATAAACAGCCACGTAGGAATTCCTGGCAATCTAAGAGCCGACATTAAAGCCAAGTGATGAACTGGGTCAGTTCAACTAGACATTCCACTCCCTCTAAGTAGGACCAAGGATCTCATAAATACTGCACCAAGAACTATGAAGATCATGAGCATAGGCATAAGGCAGAAGGGCTATGTTGCAATGGGACTAATCCCGTGGGATATTGTAAAGCTGTAGACCGCTTCCGCTAAGCCACAGGGTATGACTACCTGCGGGTCCATCTCAACTGTGGGGGGAGAGCCTTGTTACACATGAAGTCAATCCTACGATAACCGGAAAGAAGTGAAGCTGTTGCCCGCTTCCGCTAAGCCACAGGGTATGACTACCTGCTGGTCCATCTCAACTGTGGGGAGAGAGCCTTGTTACACATGAAGTCAATCCTACGATAACCGGGAAGAAGTGAAGCTGTTGCCCGCTTCCGCTAAGCCAGAGGGTATGACTACCTGCGGGTCCATCTCAACTGGGGGGGGGGGGAGAGCCTTGTTACACATGAAGACAATCCCACGATAACCGGAAAGAAGTGAAGCTTTTGCCCGCTCCCGCTAAGCCACAGGGTATGACTACCTGCGGGTCCATCTCAACTGTGGGGAGAGAGCCTTGTTACACATGAAGACAATCCCACAGTAACTAGAAAGAAGTGAAGTTGTTGCCCGCTTCCGCTAAGCCACAGGGTATGACTCCCTGCGGGTCCATCTCAACTGGGGGGGGGGGGAGAGCCTTGTTACACATGAAGACAATCCCACGATAACTGGAAAGAAGTGAAGCTGTTGCCCGCTTCCGCTAAGCCACAGGGTATGACTACCTGCGGGTCCATCTCAACTGTGGGGAGAGAGCCTTGTTACACATGAAGACAACCCCACGATAACTGGAAAGAAGTGAAGCTGTTGCCCGCTTCCGCTAAGCCACAGGGTATGACTAACTGCGGGTCCATCTCAACTGTGGGGAGAGAGCCTTGTTACACATGAAGACAATCCCACGATAACAGGAAAGAAGTGAAGCTGTTGCCCGCTTCCGCTAAGCCACAGGGTATGACTAACTGCGACTCCATCTCAACTGTGGGGGGGGGGGAGCCTTGTTACACATGAAGACAATCCCACGATAACTGGAAAGAAGTGAAGCTGTTGCCCGCTTCCGCTAAGCCACAGGGTATGACTAACTGCGACTCCATCTTCACCGCAGTGGGAACCTTTGATACCGAGGGGCTTATTCCAAGATACCTGGAGAGAAGTGAAGCTGTGGCCCGCATCTGCTTATCCGCTGGCCATGACTACCTGCGAGTCTATCTCTACCGTGGTGGGAGAGCCTTGTTACACATGAGAGCAATCCCACGATAAATGGAAAGGAGTGAAGGGGTGGTTCGTTTCCGCTTAGCCAGAGGGCATGAGTACCTGCGAGTCCATCTCAACCGCAGTGAGAGAGCCTTCGCGTGAAGAGCTAGACAACAGAACTAAATCCTTTTTCCAACTAAATATGTTGACGGGAAAGAGATGAGAAGTGGATGTCTTTCAACACCGTTCCTGATAAGTTTCCGTAAGCTCCACCCAGGCTGATTCGTAACAGCTCTGCTTGAAAATGATCTTAGCCTTACAGTCATACTTTAAACCTAGAAGCTCCGTCTGCAAAGAGTTATCAAGTTTGTTCACAACTAATCGCCTCCCAATCGCCCACCACCTAAATCGGGTAATTTAGAGTTAGAATTCGTTAATTTAAACTTCCTATTTCTGATTTTACCATTTTACATTTCTTAACTGTTTCCTTAGTTATATTTGTCAATATTTAATAGATTTATAATCAATTTTTTTAGCATTTTAAACTGTAACATTATTTTTATCTAAAATTAAAATGGTATTTCATTTATCTCTTTAAAAACATAATTCGGTTTCTCCCTTAACGTTTTTAAACGTTTTTCTCTTTCGTCCTTTTTAGATACTTCTGCTTGCCTTGGAACCGAAATGTAGATCAAGTGTTAGAGTAAAAAATTAGTATCACTGTGGCTATTTTTACTTCTTTGTGTCCGCTTAGTTGGTGTAGATTAATTGAAAAAGTTCGTACTGACTGGAGGTCTTAAAATCAGTGAAGACGGTAAAAACACCAACGAACTGATTTAACTTTGGAGGCAGCATGTTCATTAATTATGGAAGAACTAGAAACTTGATTTATAGATGTTGGGGCAAATGTAGGTGAAGAAACATGTGCCGACAATAGTTAGGGATTTCTTCCGTCACTTTGTTGCCCGTTTTAACTGACTGGCTTTAAAATAACAATTTTCGTTGATAGCAAGGAATACTGGCTTTTCACAGCCAACATTCGGGGGTTATCTTCTTGAATACGTCTGAAGAAATATACGAGAGTTTCTAATAAGGAATTATTTGAGAATTTTATAAGCACAATAAATTTCGTTTGCCTGGAATTGGAAGCTATAACCACATTAGAAAAATAATAATACAGTATAAAAATGTTTGTTTATAACTGTTCTATATTTACATATTCATACGTAATTGTAGTAGTATAAATATTGTGAATACTATTTTATTATTTCAATTACTTTTTTAAATAAGTATTGTAGTACCTAAATATTTATAAGTAATTTAGTAAATCTTGTTATATATCTTACACTTGCATGTATATATATATATATATATATATATATATATATAAACTAAGTCAAAATACAAATACAAGAATTATAATTGAATTTACAATTCAAAGCTTTTCGTTGGCTAACAGTACCAACATCATCAGGAATATTCATTGAATTGTAAATTCAATTATAATTCTTGTATTTGTATTTTGACTTAGTTCTTTATTAATACACAAGAATACATATTGTGATATTTATATATATATATATATATATATATATATATATATATATATATATAAAACTATATTTCGCATTGTTTAAATATTTTACAGACTTGTATTTCTAGGTTTGAAGTCACAGACAGCAGACAAGGCCAACTCGGACAGCTTCTGCTAGAATGGGAAAGATTGTATAATATGTAGGCCTAATCGTTGAAGTCTATATCAAGGGTTCCCAAGGTTCTAGCAACCTGAGGTTCCACCTGAAGGTTTTTGTAGATTTTGATATACCACCATCCCTAGGGGGCCTGGGGGAATGGAAAAAAGCCCTTCTGATCCAAATTATTTTTAAAAACACATTTTTCTCAGAAACATGTACATTAACAAACTCTTTTTATTAACTAACACTCTCCTGATATATATATATATATATATATATATATATATATATATATATATATATATATATATATATATATACACATATTTGATATAGACAAAATTAACCCCAAAACAAACTTAAAAGACTCGCACAGTGCAGTGAATCAGAAAATAGAACATAATGGTACAGCACACCTGGTGACAACGGGAATTCCACGCAGCTCGCAGCTACTACAACCCTCGCTCAGTATGCCCGATGATGGAGACAAAACCAGTCTTTGAAAGTTAACTCGCATAGATACCAAGTAAGATTCTTGTTTAAGTACATATAGTGAAAGTGATAAGTGAATACAAGAAAACAGTGTTGCAAAGCTATATATATATATATATATATATATATATATATATATATATATATATATATATATATATATATATACGTATCATACGTATCAGCATATATATATATATATATATATATATATATATATATATATATATATATATTTTACTTTACTCCTGAAGATAGAATTTTACTTCTGAAAGATGTATATGAATTTTTTTTGCCCCATCTGGTTGTCATCGATACCTTCATCCCCCAACCTTAAATTGTTGCCATGGTTACCACACAGTACCATAAATAATGCTCAAGGATTTAAAATGAATAAAAAGAATAAAATATACAAACTGGATTAGAGGTATCGAACCTTGCTTCACAAACGGACAATGGGAAAGAAAAGTGAAAAGAAACTACAACACAATGCAAGTGACAAAAAAAGCATATAAATTAGTAACGAACGAAAATAATAGTCCAACACCATACATAGAAAGAAAACGGAAAATTGCAAGGAAATTCACTTTCTATTTTGCCACTTAATATTGTTATTCTAACATATTTATATTAATTGTAATTATAAAATAAAAGGAACCTATAGTAAAAACTTTCTTTGTTGATTTAAATAAAAACTGATTATAAAGAAAACATGTTAATATTACTTGTTTATTTTATTTTTATTAAATAAGTAATAAAACTATTTAATTATTTATTCACTTTCCCAATAATTTTGAATAGTGATAAGGCAATTAAAAAAATTTAAACAATTATGCACATTACAGTTAATGCCCATATGTATATAAAAACATGTTATACGATTGATACAAAAAACCGCCAAAAAAAACGTAAGAGTCAACAAAAATCAATGAAGGTCAATGTGTTAATTTTGAATATTGGGAACCTTGTTGATGTTTGTCAGTCAGTATAGAGTCAATTTCAGGAGTAATTTAACTTAATTTTATCCTTAAGTCCTCTTCAAGACTCATTACTTTTTTTTCTATATTATTTTTTGTATACAACAGTTCAGAAAAACCACTCTCACACAAATAACTAGGGACAAATGGTATAACAGCATAGCTTTCCGGAAGAGTATTAGATACACAAATTTACACCCGATCCAGAAATCTATTAATGATTTCTCTTTAAAAACATCTATCACAGAACTGTCTTCTGTTAAATCGATAAACTTTTCCTGCAGTTCCAACTCATTTGCTCATTTGATAAGGTCACGTGACGCGTACAACCTGAATCTGGCCGCGTACCACCGGTTGGGAACTCATGGTCTATATTACAGAATCGATGCTACTTTCAGGAGCAGTTATAACAAAATATCTTACACGCTATAATGTCGTTCAAACGTACGCTGAAAATGAATCATCGTCTGCATTGTGTGCAGTTAAGATGAATGCGTTAAGTCCGGCGTAAAAGCAATGCCTTGTTGGCTCGCCAAATCTACTTCAAAATGTCCCTCGTACAATCCGAGAGAGCCAACACATTTGGGATTTCCTAATATTTTTGTGAATAGACGGGTTGTGTAGGCAGGCCCACCCAGAGAAATTTCAGGCCCCTGGGCAAACATGAGTACGTGCCCCTTCATTACTTCCATCATAGGCCTGTATTTTACATGACACTATAAATAAATTATTGTTTCCGTGTTAAGACCAACTAGGCCTACTGAATCTAATCATTGTGTGTTTAGTTTTATTGAAATGAACTGCCATTCCATTACAGCAACTAAGAGATTACATTTTGTGTGAATAGAACATTTCCTTCAATCAGTAATTGCCATTAAAAGCTTTAAAATTGTACATTGTACTTTCTATACTTTATTGATATAATGTTTTTATCTCTTTTATGGATCTCGCCAAATCAATAATTCTTTTCCACAGTGAAAAAACACCAACTCGGTCTGGACCCTGGGAATTAGCCCACCTCTCTGGCCGGACCTGTACGTAGGAGCAATAGAAGAAAGAGCACGTAAGGCGAGCTTTCGACGGTTAGCAGCAGGTAGGCCTGAGCATCAAAACAATGAATAATAGACGCATAAACTACGATCATAAATAATATATGATCATATTGACAAACTGATACAAACAGTATAGTTTTTCGTCTTAGCTAGGAATGGACCGATTCCTAAAATTTGTCTTCCTATTCTCGTTTCTTGATTGTTATAAGTTATATAGACCTACATGATATTCTCTAATAATAATTTAGTTAAGTTATTGGTCAGATGGAGAATTCTTTTGAAAATTCCATTTTAATGGAATAGGCAACACAAAACTTTAATCCTTGATTTATGAATAGGACTTTCTGAAAGCACGACAAACATATCGGATAAAAGTGACAAACGTACCAGAAATGCTTCAGATCGTCTTTGTCGTTGCGTCATAAATAATAATATTTTAGGTATCCCAAATCGGCATTTGCTTTAATCGTATAGTTCATTCAAAGCAACTAATGCATAAATAAGCCATAGCTGATAATTATTTTTCCAATAAATTACACCACACAAGCAGTGGCGTGCCTTGAAAAATGAGGCCTGGGTCGGTAAATGTAGGGGACCTATTACTCGCCTACGAAAATATAAGGGTGAACTATCAATAATAAAAATTAATAAAAAAATCAGCCAATAAAATGCAAATTAGTATTAGATAATTAGTAAGTCCCATATTTCAGTACAGTTTTTTTGTATATACATAGTCCACAGCACCTTAAAGTCGTTGTTTTTAGAAAAAAAAAACATTCTAAAAGGAAGATATTAAATTTTGTAATAATAAAATGATTGACGTAGATTTTTTGAGGAGTAATGCGTCCGCAATTTCTTCAAATTTGATGGCAATTTGTTCAGGTTTACCCATGTTTGTTTCAGTAATTTTGGTTATTAGGGTAATGGCTTAATTTTTTTCTATTAAAAAAAATTACCCACCAGTTGAAGGCAAATGTCCAACATGGGGCTTCGGGCAGACCAAATACCCCCCACCCGCCCTCTTGGCCACCACTGCGCACACGTGTTTCAACAGTTACAAAAACAAGAACCGTTATTGGCGCTTTAATCAACAGAGAATAGAGTATCGATGATTACTCGATACGTTTAGAGTAAACAATTCCTAGAATCGGCCCGTCCCTAGTCTTAGCATTGCACAATACAACGAAGTAATGCAAAAAGCGCCTCGAAAAATATCAGTAAGTTGGTAGACTAAAGTATTTGAATAATAAATGCAATGAATTTTATTTTGAAAACGCCAACAAAACTAGCTTCTAGCATCCAAGAAGACAAAAGAGAAATATAATTCCGAAATGTGAACGCAATGAAGGCCAAGAGGTCGATAATATACTACCGTCACGGTTCTAAGAAGAAAAAAACAGGAAATATCATCTTAATTGCAAAACAGTTTTTAAATCCAACATTATGTTTCCTATTGTTAACAACACTAACGGAGCCACAAATCCCGTCTAGTGGGAGTTATATGGGTTTTGACATTCCGGAGACAGGGAGCTAATTTATGCCCCAAAGATAAATTATCAAAATAAAATGTCATTCATGTTTATTTGAACGTTCGAGATAAGCCGGTTAAATATCGAATAAAAAATTTAACAAAACTATAAATAGTCCACAAATTTCAAAAAACAAGATACAAAATAGTATACAAAATTAATAACCATTTACAATACAAAATTCATGACACCAACGACAAAGTTAAACTACAAGCACCAGGCGTAGGCCTGTAGGTACAAATCAAACTGCAAAAAGTGCAACAAATTTTACATTTCGCAAACAGGCCGCAGCTTCAAACAAAGAGTCGAAAAACACAAACAGAACACCAACTCAGCATTTTACAATCACATAAAAGAAACAGGACACAAATACACAGACATTTACCATAGTCTAGAAATCCTACACATCAACAAAAAGGACCACATCTCGACACACCAGAACAATATGAAATTTACAAACACACAAAAACACAAAGTACAAACATATTAAACGAACAAACCCAATACAAATCACATATACTCTTTGATACTATCAAAAACCTGCCTTTAAAATCGACACTGCTTACCCTAATAACTCCAAACAAAAGACACTGATGAAGATCGAAAACGTTCTGTCTTAGTAAGTTTTTACAAATTTACAAAATTTAAAGTTCAGATAGTCATAAACTAAGTAAAAATGTTAATCAATTTTCACCGAACGTATTGGACTACAAAATTCAAGAGTCTAGTTATTTATTGCAACGTTTCGGCAAATAATTTGTTACCCTTAGACTATCAAACATGTAGTGCTATGAAAAAAGAAGTCCAAACATTTAGAATTCAAATATGCAATGTGAGAAGGCAAAACATAAAACCCCCTACACTTTACCAAAAACTTTTTTTGAACTATAGCTCTGCTAACTCGTCTTTCCCCACTACTAATTAGTGCTACTAAATGAGATTACTAAATGCTACTTGAGAGCCTACAGGCTTGTTAAGGGCAACAAATTAGTAGGCGAAACGTTACACTAAATAAATAAACTTTTTACTTCATATACACCGGCTTATCATTTATTAAAAAATTAAATCCCAATTTAAAACTTGTCACGAGTAAGCTGGCGCGTTACCTGGAAGGACAAGCATAGGCGGAGGGAAGGGAAGAGGAAGCCAAAGACTGTTCCAGACATTATAATATGAGGTACAGTATTTATATTGCAATTTGACAAGGCCGAAAGGCCGCTATAATTATTTGATTTATCATATTAAAAAGATCATTTAATTTATTAAGTTTTGAACAAATTTACTTATACCAGTTTTCTAAACGACCGCAATGCCTGCAATTTCTTGGCGAGTTTTTTGATGCAACACACACTACATAAACAAATGTTTTTGAAAAGGGCTAGCTTTTTGTTTTCTGTCGATCGATCGCGCGCCAGCTTACGCGTGAACAGCTATATACCTTTCTAACGTTTAAAATTAAACTTAAGTTGATAGAATGAGAAATTAAAATTAGTTTTCAACTAAAGCATTCCAAATTTTTAGGCGTACTGAATGAAAATTAAATTTAAGTAGGCCTACGTGTTCAGGGTGACAGTGGTTTAGGAAATAAGCCTAAATGCTTGTAACAAATAACAAGGTCTCAAAAGCAAACACTAAATTTTATTTTCGCAAATTACAACTCTACTAAAGGTAGCGAGACTACCAGACGTCTTTGAAAACGTCGTCATCTGTTCAGCCAGAGCTAGTCATTTAGCCGTTCTTCATAACTTTTATTCCTCAAAAATACAGCCGTCTCTAAATGAAATTCCCACATTAAACAGTTTACAAACATCGTTTTTTTTTAATTTTTATAATTTTTTTTTCTTGGCGAAAAACCAATTTTGGTTATCACTAGCAATCAATAATAGAAAGAAACTAAGGTAAAATATTTCAAAGAAAACAACAACATTTTAAATAAAAAAAAAATATAAAAATATTACAAATAAGTATAAAACAACAAACAACATAAATAATGAACAAATAGAATACTATTTATTGCATTACTGTAATATGTTTTTATTGTATGTTTTAATAAAAATAATAATAACAAAACAATAAATAAAAACGATAAATATATAACAATAACAAAACAACACAACAATAAATAACAATAAGTTTTAACACTTATGCTAAGGGGGAAAATATAAATTTCGGACCAGAGTTTGTCAAGCTCTGGCTTTTTCAGCAATCGTAACAAGCAACGGATCTGACTAGTCAAAAAATCCCTACGAGAAGATGTCGGTTTTCATATGTAAAGATTGTGTCGTAAATGTAATGTGTGTAGAAAGTGTAACAGAGTGTGTATGTGTAGTGTGTGTTGTCAGAAGTGTTTATGTTAGACTGAGATACCGCGAGGGACACCAAACCCCTCAGGTACGGATAGTACGAACCCCCCCTGCGGGTTTTACGGACATTGTACACGCATAGCGGTATTTATTAAAGGGTTCTCAGTGTACCTCAATATGAAAACTTTCTTGAAATTATAATTGAATTTCCTTATAAGAATTTGAAATTAATATAAAATTTGTTTCAAAACTGGCCAATTTCATATATTGAAAAAACTGTCTAATAATAATTAGTTGTTTAGTCCTTCTGAGAGGGTAACTCTTAACTCCCCTCTCGGGGACGCATTCCTCAAAGTATTCAACTACAGTAAAACCTTGGTAAGTCGGACTCCGTTAACTAGGATCTCAGGATAATCCGGAATGATTTTCAAGTAGAATAAAAATAACAATAAATGAGAAGTAACAAAAATCAAATAAGTACAGTACATGGGTTACATAAAAAGTCCAACACAACAATAACAACGTCTAAGACCTACAGATAAACAAAATAATGAACGTAATGTTTTCTGCGTCTTATGTTAAGAAGACTACGGGATCGCGCGGTACGAAAGCGGCTCACAAAATTAAACAGCCAAAATTGACAGATTTGTTTGCCGACAAATAAATTGCAATGGAGTTTAACTGTATATACAATATGTACATTCATATACTGCGCATAATACTCTTTGTTTGATAAATATGAAGGAGTTTCTCTATAAATACGTCTTCTTTCAATTTTTCCGTAGTGTCCGGCTAATCCGGATTTTCGATGTCCCGGATGGGACACCGTCCCAGTTAGTCCGGATTATCGAAGTTCTACTGTAGTGCGGAACGCGTTTGTTGGGATGTAGTAAGTGTTTGGTTTTAATTTAGTCATTAAATTGTTGAACAAATTATAAATAAAAAACCAGCATACCCGACGTGCGTTGCTGTGATATGAGAAGAAAGAAATGGTAAGGAAACTCGTTCAGAAAAAATCAGTATAAATTGCGTCATTTTTTGGAAATGAATTTATTTATATTAGAAAAACTTTTCAATATAATTACACCTTCCGAAACGAATCTTACCTTCTATCGAGTTATACAAAAAACGTAATTTTAAATTCACACCGCGTATTAACAGTTTCCGTAAAACAACTACGGCCACTACCCAATAGGATGGTGTCGCGTCAGTTGCACCCAGTGACTCTTGCGCCACCTTAATGCTGTTGAAGAATGGAACAACAGCCTTCGGAGACCTAATCCTAGAATTAAAGAATTTATTAGTTGTTTCAAATCTGAAGCGGAAAATGCAGCCTGTGCATACATGAAGAAGCAATTAAACATTTGAGGAAAGAGGAGAAAATGTACATATAAGAAACTGGGCGAGAGAATTAATAAAACGATTAAGAAGTACGAAGAAACTGGTGATATAAAGACGTGGCTTTGCGCTCTGACCTACGTACAAAAATTAGTCTATGTTCAAGCTGAAGACCGCTAAAAATTAAGACAATATTTGTAAATAATACTAAACAAAGAGCAAAGAAGAATACATCAAAAGAACAAAAATAATTAATAACATTAAATTACAAAAAAGAAATTAACATGATATACTGTGATTTAAAAAAACTGATTTGAAATGATAGGAAACTAGTTTCTCAAAATGATGGAGAATCTGGTTTTCCATTTCTTAGTCGGTCCAAAGCATGGGTAAAGTGTGACGTGAATCATACAGGCTCTAATAGTACTTAATACAGGAAACAATGTGGGTCTCCCAAACGCAGGTATATTTGAGGAAACCATGGCGCAACTGTCGCACGTTTCACTGTCGGAAGTGTTACTGGGTGCATCTGTCGCATGTTCCGCACGACCTGAGAGCGCCTAAACGCACATCACTAAAATCGCCTAGCAGAGAATGAAGTTTTCCTTCATTAATCGTTACCGTCTTCAAAGACTAGCAAAATGCTTATCAGACCTAAAAGGAGGTAGTCCTGTATACGCTCTCACTACGAAGCCGGTATGAAAACTTTTGTGTTTATCAGAGATTCATGTAGAACAAAACAGGGGACTATCAGGGAGCTGAAAATAAAGTACAAAGAAAAGGACAAATTGATGGGAGTAAAAGATAATAAAAGGAGCTAGGATGGATGAAAGGAAGAGGAGATTAGGGGAGTGGGAACAAGGTTAGATCAAAATGCTTAAAGAAGTGGAACGTGGACGAAAAAGCGATGTAGGGACGAATAAAAAGTATACTACTAGGGTAAAACCCACAAGGAGACTCTGATACTAAGTAGAGAAAGAATGAGAGGTGGATCTAGAAGGTAGATGATAAATTAAATAGAAAAAATGTATGAATCGTTTGAAAATTTAGGATTAAATCTAGGCACTGTTGACGAGTTTTAAAAAAAAATTACAAATTTAGTACGTGAAGCTTTTCCAGAAAATCAAACGAAATGATGCATATGATCTGTATGTATAGAGTCTTAGACAAAATAAATATACTCCATAATTATTTTATACTGTATGACGTATTTAGTTTTTAGTTCCTGGTGCATTCTGCCTTATTTCAGAAATTCACCTTAGGATTTCTTGTTTTTCTTTATACAGTTTCAAATATTAATAAGCAAACACTTATTAGTAGTCCTAATGAGGGCAGCCGTTTCGGGAGATGCGTCCATTGTAAAAACAGACCGTTGCAACAGTCTAATTTCATAAGGTTAGCATTTTGTCTTATAACACAAGAATTTCCTCCAAATAATACAAAGGGTCCTAAAAGGAACCCTCCATAATACAAAGACTTCATTGTAAGAGTTATGGTCTGAGTTGACAATGGGGCCATCAACCGAATCGGCTGTTCTCATTTAGGCATAAAGTACATGCAACTTTAAAAGAGTGTTTAATATACTAGTATGTTAAAGCGTATAAGTGAAAGCCAGTAGCCCAAGTTGAAGATGGTAACATATAGTTTTGTTCAAAATTTTATTGTTCTGTAGAAGTAATTCATTTTACAAGTATGGTCAAAATTTACTCATCTATTACCATCGGCCACACTGTTTCAACTCGCAACTGAGATTTTTTCATGAAACTGGTAATTTATTAGAGAAAAAGTTCTCTCTACTGGCGTGTGTCGTGTCCCAGGGAGATACAAAGTTGCTAAACCCTTTTAAGACAACATCGTATGAAATATCCTCACCGTTCAGTTAGCAGACAACCAGCTGTCTTTATTACAACAGGAGCTTTTTCTTTAACTTTAGCAACTTGCTTTCACTTTGTCTGGTTTCCCATAACAATTGCCTATACACCATGCTATTAGTCAAACAGTTTTGCTTCTTCAGTCTAATTTTCGAGGGTGTCTTCAATCTGTTTTTGCATGAAATAGTTGTGAACTGTCCCTTATGTGATTTGGTAATGACATTATCTGTAGTCATATCCAATGCACCTTCTCAGCTTCACTACCGCTGGAAACCACTATAATCGGCTCATTAACCAACTACGACCCTAAGGAAGACAGTTATGAGAGACAGATAGAATCAATGGCGTAACTAAGAGGAGATGCGTGGGATAAATTCCCCAGTTTAAGGACATGCTTTCAAACAGTTATATATATATATATATATATATATATATAATAATGTAATTTTTATATTTTGTAATTTACAGGGTGAACATAGTCTGTTCAGTATTGTACGTTTACTGTTTTCCTGATCGTTGATTTTAGGCCAAGCCCCCAGAATCTTATCTGTAGTAACACCGCTAGATATAATACAAGAACGATTAAGGAGTTCACAAGATAAGACCCCATTACTCGTTTCCTGAGTTAAACGTACCAGTATTCCCTCGTATGTCGCCGAAGTATGACATCCTACTAGTAATAATTATTCGAATTTTTATTTTGTTTTAAAATTATCACGATCATGTCTTGACCGTGACTCACTGAATTGAACAATGCACTGATCTAGTGAGAAACGAATAGATCACTTACAAAAATATCTGCAAGTAGTAATTTTTTGGTCAAGTGATATCAATAAAAAAAGCAATTGTTTAAAAACTTCAAGATGTACAACACAAAAACTGCAAGTTTTCAAAACATTTTGTCTCAGTAGGTATTCATAAATTTACTTGAATTATAAGTCCGGCAAGACCTAAATGAGTTTAGTAAAAACAAATATTTTTGTAAACACGAGAGCAATAAAACAAAGACGAAACAAGGACAAAATACACATTACATTAAAAAAAAAAAAAAAATTACTGGTAAAATGAAATACCGTTATTTGCTCATCATTATTTATTTAATCTAAATACATAGCGACACATGAAACGGGAGCTAGCCTGTGCTAAAGGGAGCGACCTATAAACAATTCCAATATCATAGAACTTGGAGATATTAATATATTTACAATGCCCCTAATGTAACTCAACAAATGCTTAGTCACCATGACAGGGTGACTGCTTCGTGTGAGAAATTCCATACTTACCAGTACTGAGGAAAGCACATGAAATCTGCCTATGCTTAACCATGATGGTAGTCTATTATATTTTTCTTTTTTAAAAATAAAAACTTTTTAAAAAATCAATAGTAATACAAACTTGATTTTTATTCCAAATTTAAATTTACAGTATAAGGTCCGCAATTATGTTTTAACTTTTTGCAATTTCTGTTAAATTCTGTTATCCCCTCCAAGTTTTTATCATGAGGTACACATCATTTTAGTTTTCAAAAACAAAACATATTTTTATTTAAAAAAATAAAAATAGAACCACTTTTTACGCGTATTTTAATAAATTACTCAACATTACCTTATTTGATTTCATCTTTAACTTAAGCTACTAGTATACACGTACACTAATGTGTCAGACTTGCCTATAGTAGCACTTACATTTTTTTGTTTGATGAGGGCCGTCGTTTCGGTAGATTTATCCATTTGTCAACTCAGACCGTTAACTGTCAACTAATCTCTTGGTTGTTTTAGATTAGAGTGGGGGTTGCATATGGGTGGGGTGGAGTAGGATAGGGTTATTAGATGTATTTCTAAGAGAGTTTGGGGCTATGATATTAAAAAATGTATTTCAATTATATTGCAATTCGATGTAGGGTGTAGCTTGAAATATGTTTATATTATTTCGTACTACTGCTCAGTAATGTGGCGTTGGTTACTTTTCCTTTGTTTGTGTAGAATTTGTGTGTTTCATATTATGCTGTGTAATTGTGGTTTGTAGATGTGAGGTGTTCAGAAAGGGGTTTTGTTTTTAACCTCAGGAATCCAATGAAGTCAAAATTTGCTAAAAATCGTCATTATGTATTTCCGAAAATTTATATATGTGTGTGTGTGTGTGTGTGTGCGCGCGCGCGCGCGCGCGTCTGTGTTTGTTGCGACGGTCTACCGTATCCAGCGCATGCAGACTCCACCTCTTGGCCGTTGTTTACCTCCGGAACCACACTTACCTGTAGACCGCCGACGTAGGTAAAATTTGAAAGCAGCAGATCTGACAAGAGCCAGAACCTGTACTGCTGCTTGCCAAATTCTGCCAGGAAACCAGTCACTGGACTTTAATTTTAAAAACCTAACTTACTGATATTTAACCTTTTGCGTCACTACATCTCGGGGGAAATATAATTTAAAGGCAACTCACAGCTTAATGACCAGATTGTAGAGTTATTTAAGAAATTTGTTAAGTGAAAAATAAATTTAACTCTTAGTTGTAAGTAAGTAAAAACCATTGATTTTTATTTATATTATATATTTACTAGTACAGGAATTTTAATGATTATTTAATTATATATATACATATTGCGATATATATATATATATATATATATATATATATATATATATATATATATATAATTATTTTAAAACTTAAAATTTTAATTTAAAAATTCTCAAATTATTGAAAATATTTACTAACAATTTAACGTGACTTATTTTCTAACCTGTAATACTTTTAACAACTCAATAATCCAACATGTAACGATTTATCATGAACAAAATATATATTAACCTCCAAAAATATGCAATTGAACAAAAGTTTGTTTTAATTCCCTTCTTTTTACTTATGTGGTGCTATTTATCTTTCATTAATTTTCAATAATTATTAAAATATTTTATATCTAAATTATAATCGAATCTCCTATTTAATTTCATAAAATTTAAATTTATTTTTTTTAATATATCTAATACTCTAATTTTAATACTTTACATATACTGGAAAAATATTTTCAAACATTCTCCACTTATTTAATCTTGTGTTAATACCAATCATAATTTAATCTACTTTTATCTTCTTTGAATATAATTAATTTAATTCAAAATTTAATTTTTATATTTTTTCACCAAAGTTCTCTTTTATAAATTTATCCACTTTCAAATTTAATTTATTGAATGGTTACTATGCATAAGAGCGGCCACCTACGATATTTTGGAAAATTGTTCAAAACCACCAAATAGAACGATATCCACAACAAGTTTTTTTTATTGACCTAGGTAAGATACTTTTTTCAATTTAAAGTGGGATACAAAATTCAGTGCGAAGGTCTAAGTTGTGAATGGGCGCGGAGTGATGCAAATGTTTCTTGACGTCACAGTGCTGAGCTAAGGAGTTGTGCGAATGTTTCGCGGAGTGATACAGTGACGTCACGCATAACTTACTTGTGTAGATATTTGAGAAACGTTTTGGCCTAATTTTTATACACATATTTAAATATACTTATAAAGTCTCCAGTTAGGATAGATTTGGTTTTAAATTTATAAATTACTATATACCTATATTAAAATATATTTTAAAAGTGTCCAGTCAGGTTAGATTTGGTTTTAATTTTATAAATTACCTAAATGGTTACATGTATACAATTAGAACCAAATCTATCATGACTGGATACTTCATAGGTATATTTCCATATAGATATATATAAAATTCATCTTCCCTGGCAATAACAAAAATAATAGTTATCAATATAGCTTCAAGACATGTTTTTGTTACATAAAGTTTAGATTTCTAAAACATTAACTACAGTTGTGACGTCACAAAACATTTGCATCATTCCGCACCCAATCACAACTTATACCTCCGCACTGAATTTTTGCCCTGATTTAAATTGAAAAAAAGTAACTTTCCTAGGTGAAAAATAAAAAAATGTTTGTGGATATCGACCTATTTCGTGGTTTTAAACAATTTTCCAAAATATGTTACGTGGCCGCCTTATGCATTTTTACCAGGAAAGGATTCCTATGGACATGGACTAGCAAACAAGTTAACACTGTATTTGGTTGTCTTTAAATTTTTAAATTTTGATTAATTAAATTTATTTACTTTTAAATTGATAAAAATATAATAAAAAAATGGTTTCTCTTAAAATTGATTACAAAGTTTTAAAATCTCAAATAAATTTAATTAATCAAAATTTAAAGACAACCAATGACAGTGCTAACTTGTTTGCTAGTCCATGTCCACAGGAATCCTTTCCTTTTAAAAGTCCTCGTTCCGGTGTTTTGGTCCTCGAACCGGTCTGTCCTTGGTCAGCGGTTCACATCTCCTTCTCGCCCACTCTCCTCCTTGGCTCCTCGCTCTCGCTCCCCGTAGGTCCCTTTTTGTTTGACCGCACTGGATATCTTCTTTGCCTTGAGAGTTTGTTTTAATTGTATCGTGTTTTTATACAATTTTGAAAAAATCTGTTGTTTAGCGCTCGTTATTCTCGCCTAATTTTTTCGAATACATTTTTAAAGTTTGCTTTGCTAAGATTTTATTAAACTTTTAATCTTGATTTAACTATTTTTGATATTTATTTCGGCGTTACAAAACCCCATTACACCTACTTACAGTTCATTTTGCGTTCAAACTTATTTTTTATCATTTAGTGTTCACGTAACAATGCGCGACGCGTAATATTAAAATTCGAAAAACAGAAAGCACTTTGTACACTGATGTTATATGTTCGAACCCCTAAAACGTACTCCGGGAAAACACAAATTCTATATTTCGTTGTCACCACTTGCTTTTAGCCGCACATTGTCTATTTAACAGAAACAGTTCAAAAACAATTCCGAGCCCGACATCGTACCTTCTTTGGTGTTGTTTCCAGACTCCCTTCGCCTTGGTTAGCGTTCCCTCAGCTAGTGGCTTTTGATATTGCCGACTTGCAACGGCTGGCATTCCACATCTTTCTCTCCCTTCATGTTTATGAACAAATGATCTATTTTCACTACAATTCCTCTAACTATGTTTAGGTGCGATTTAACGATTTTTTATATCATTATATTCTCTCAGATTTCTTCCGCTGATAACAATGAAATGTCGATGGAATCTCTACGTGAAAATTGGCGTTTGACATATTAACTACGGCCTTTGTCACAGAGAAATTACATTGCGTCTCTTTCAAAATGACTTTACTTTTAGATTGTAAGTTGAGAGAAAAACATTTCAAATTATTTTTTTTTAATAATTATTCAAATTTGAGAATTCAAAAGCTTTTAATTTCTTTTTTATTATTCGTTTCCGCTTGTTTGGACCGTTGTGTGTGTGTGTGTGTGTGTGTGTTATAACGAAATTCATTAAGTTAAGAAAACTGTTTGTTAAATATTTGAACTTGTGAGATCGTAGTACAAGGTCGCTACCTAGCTAGGGGTAGCCTATTGTTAATATTTCGGCCAAAAACGATTACTGCATGCACCTTGTAAGCCATAAATATTAATATACGTCGAAAAGTTTCATTGTAGGTAAACCAAGACGTGACTCGATCCCTGGAGAGGCGCTTTACTTGGACATCGAGGGACCGTGCAGATTTATGGCGAGGAATTACTAAATATGTAAGAAAAGCACGTCCAGCAAAACACCTGCACATTGGGAAAGTTTTAAAAATTCCCACCCAAGCCAAAAGGAATGCCATTCTGATAGGCTGGAACAGATTTGAGGGCCATAAGGAAGCCAATCAAATTTGAAGAGGGGAACAAACCCGTACGGAAACGATCCAGAACGAAACACGAGAGTCAGTCAATTTTCAGGAAGCGAAAGGGGGTTCTAGGACTCGAGGAAGAACTACGTTACGTTTTTAGTAAGAAATATTAAAATCAAATGAAGTAACGTCGCAATGTAAAGTATCAAGTGAGATTAATAAGGGACATTATTAAACAGAAAGTGAAGTAAAAGAGGGAGATAAAAGGGTAAAAAGCGAGATTAAATAAAGGAGATAAAAGGGTAAAAAGCGAGTTAAATAAGGGAGATTGTTAAGTAATAAGTTGTATTAAGGGAGGGAGCTAACCAAGTAATAAGTGGAATTAATAAGGGAGTGATTTAATAAAGTCAGTTCCGGCATAGAAGCACTTCGCGTGATTAAGGAAAGTGAAATTGAAAGGAAAATATTAATAAGTGAATATGTGTCAAGTGAAGTGAAACAAGGAACCACGCAAGTAATAAGTGATAATTTATCTTAAATTTAAAGCCAACTCTTTAAAGTAACAAATATTAAGAATCTTTTAAATTTTATTAATTCTTTAAAAAGTAATTATTCATTCAAATATAAAATTTATCAAACCAGGTGCAGTAACCATACATGCTTTGAGATAATTAAGGACAGTTTAAATAGAATTGTTAATTTAATAATAAATAAAAGAGTCTTCATGCCTACCGACAAAAGTAGTTAGTAAAAACTAATCTTATGTAACTACCTACAAATGCTAACGTTTGAAGTCAGGATTAAAATAAATCAGTTATTGTAAAAGCTAGTAGCTGCGTTATTAATTGATTTCCTAAATGTCAAAAATCCTGAAGGCCTATTAGAGCAGGTATGTTATAGTGTATATAAACAATAAAATATGTATTCTTGTGAATAGATGAGAAAATAAGAAAAGATACAAATACAAGAATAATTTATTGAATAATACAATTTAAAGCTTTTAGTTGGAAAATAGTACCAACATCATCAGGAATAACTAAATAATTATTCCTGTTTGCCAACGAAAAGCTTTGAATTGTATTATTCAATTAATTATTCTTGTATTTGTATCTTCTCTTATTGTTTCATATATATATATATATATATATATATATATATATATATATATATATATATATATATATATTTATTTATTTAAAGCCGTTTTTTTTATAAAGAATTATTTTTAAAAGTAATTCTGAAATTGACCCAATATTACCGGACTCTAGAGAGAAAATGCACTTTTAAAGGCAATATTAGGATTCGCCTTTATTCGTTCCAGAATAAAGAGGGACCCCGGAATGTCGCTGCAGTTTCTACTTGTCTCTAGCTAGTGAATAGTGAGTGTATGCACAGTACTACAGCTGAGGAATCCATTATAGCCTAAGTGTTTTGAAATCTAAATGCGGCACATTTATTCATCATAAATAGATATAAGGGGTGAAGTTAACCAAAAATATAGTTTTTCATGCCTCAACTTCTCACCTGGCAAAGTCGAAAGTATTAATATCTTGATTGCTGATTATATTCAGAATAATTGCAAAATATATAGGCTTTTCTTGAAAACGTCTACCTTTTTATGTATTTAAATACTTCTATCCATTTGGTAGAAATGCACAACACAAGCAGTATTGGACGTAGAGAATAGAATTTCACCTTTAGGACTGAAATGAAAATTAAAGTATGAAGGTAGAAGAAAATAAATGTTAAATGTTTTAAGGAATAATTACCAGCACTAGATGACAAACAAATGATACTTTTCACATGTGTATTTTTTTTCTGTTGTTTTACCCAGTGGTAGGAGTTGATTCCTTGTTCCCCTTTACTAAAAACTGTTTACTGTGAGTTTACCTTATCGTGAGTTTAGTGTAAGACAACACATGTATGAAGTACCATCAACTTAAGGATACTGCAGGTAACCTCAACAGCGTTAATAAATATTGCTATATAATGCTGTTTGTTAAACAATAAAAATATAGATTTACTCTCTGTTTCTTTTTAAAGTAGAACAAATACCATTAGCTTTCTTATCAGTTTGGAAAATTTTCGCCTTTGGTCCTCCTTAATCCGTAATTGACCTTATTTCCATCGTAGTCATAGAAGTATGACCCCCTACCCGGAGGATATTTCTAGAGCATTTCTATTGTCAACATAGAGAGGTATCTCCTCACTACCAGGAGGATATTTCTAAAGCCTTTCTATCATCGCTATATAGAGGTATCTCCCCACTACCCGGAGGATATTTCTAGAGCCTTTCTATCATCGCTATAGAGAGATGTCTTCCAGCTATGTAGAGGATATTTCTAGAGCATTTCTATTATCAACCTAGAGAGGTATCTCCCCACTACCTGGGGGATATTTCTAGAGCTTTTCTATCGTCGCTATAGATAGGTGTCTTCCAGCTACCCGGAGTATGTTTTTAGAGCCTTTCTATTGTCGACATAGAGAGGTATCTACCCATTACCTGGAGGATATTTCTAGAGCCTTTCTATCATCGCTATATAGAGGTATCTCCCCACTACCAGGAGGATATTTCTAGAGCCTTTCTATCATCGCTATAGAGAGATGTCTTCCAGCTATGTAGAGGATATTTCTAGAGCATTTCTATTATCAACCTAGAGAGGTATCTCCCCACTACCTGGGGGATATTTCTAGAGCTTTTCTATCGTCACTATAGATAGGTGTCTTCCAGCTACCCGGAGTATGTTTTTAGAGCCTTTCTATTGTCGACATAGAGAGGTATCTGCCCATTACCTGGAGGATATTTCTAGAGCCTTTCTATCGTCGCTATAGAGAGGTGTCTTCCAGCTACCCGGAGTATATTTTTAGAGCCTTTCTATTGTCGACATAGAGAGGTATCTGCCCATTACCTGGAGGATATTTCTAGAGCCTTTCTATCGTCGCTATAGAGAGGTGTCTTCCAGCTACCCGGAGTATATTTTTAGAGCCTTTCTATTGTCGACATAGAGAGGTATCTGCCCATTACCTGGAGGATATTTCTAGAGCCTTTCTATCGTCGCTATAGAGAGGTGTCTTCCAGCTACCCGGAGTATATTTTTAGAGCCTTTCTATTGTCGACATAGAGAGGTATCTGCCCATTACCTGGAGGATATTTCTAGAGCCTTTCTATCGTCGCTATAGAGAGGTGTCTTCCAGCTACCCGGAGTATATTTTTAGAGCCTTTCTATTGTCGACATAGAGAGGTATCTGCCCATTACCTGGAGGATATTTCTAGAGCCTTTCTATCGTCGCTATAGAGAGGTGTCTTCCAGCTACCCGGAGTATATTTTTAGAGCCTTTCTATTGTCGACATAGAGAGGTATCTGCCCATTACCTGGAGGATATTTCTAGAGCCTTTCTATCGTCGCTATAGAGAGGTGTCTTCCAGCTACCCGGAGTATATTTTTAGAGCCTTTCTATTGTCGACATAGAGAGGTATCTGCCCATTACCTGGAGGATATTTCTAGAGCCTTTCTATCGTCGCTATAGAGAGGTGTCTTCCAGCTACCCGGAGTATATTTTTAGACCCTTTCTATTGTCGACATAGAGAGGTATCTCCCCATTACCTGGAGGATATTTCTAGAGCCTTTCTATCATCGCTATAGAGAGGTGTCTTCCAGCTATGTAGAGGATATTTCTAGAGCATTTATATTATTAACCTAGAGAGGTATCTCCCCACTACCTGGAGGTTATTTCTAGAGCCTTTCTATCCTCCCCATAGAGAACTGTCTACCCGCTACCCGAAGTATATTTCTAGAACCTTTCTATAGTCGCCATAGACAGGTGTATCCCCCTCTACCTTCAGTACGTTTCTAGAGCCTTTCTATCGTCTCTATAGAAAGGTGTCTACCCGCTATCCGCAGTATATTTCTATAGCCTTTCTATCATCGCCATAGTGATTTCTCTATTCGCTACCCGAAATATATATATAGAGCCTTTCTGTCGTCGTCATAGACAGTTGTCTACTCGCTACTCGGAGTAAATTTCTAGAGCCTTTCTGTCGTCGTCATAGACAGTTGTCTACCCGCTACTCGGAGTATATTTCTAGAGCCTTTCTGTCGTCGTCATAGACAGTTGTCTACTCGCTACTCGGAGTAAATTTCTAGAGCCTTTCTGTCGTCGTCATAGACAGTTGTCTACCCGCTACTCGGAGTATATTTCTAGAGCCTTTCTGTCGTCGTCATAGACAGTTGTCTACCCGCTACTCGGAGTATATTTCTACAGCCTAAAGCAAAAACGTTATATGTATTTTTCCTCGCGAAAATCCAAATTAATTTTTATTGAAAAACAAGGTTATATTTCTTAATAAATATCTAAAATAAACAAATGAGAGATAAGTATATATATAACAGTGAATATAAAATATAATAATAAATATATATTATCATTAAATAAATGTTAATAAATATATACAGCATATTTATCAAATATAAATAAATATTAAATGAAAATCAATAAAAAAAAGATAAGATTTTGGAGAATAAACTTGAAAACTTTAAAAACTAGAAACAGTAAATGCTAAGTTAATTTAAACTTTAAATGAGGAAGACAAAACCAAAGCAATTGTTAGAAGTAAAACAGAAGGTAAATTATTATTAAAGATAAACTAAAAATTACAGAAACTAAAAACAGTATAATGGCAAAGAAAAGAACTAAATTTGACTAAACATATCCAGGTGACGCACGAAGGCCATAACACGGTCATTGGCAGTAAAATCGCCCCCAACTTCCTCGCACCATAACTTTAATAAACCGCGGGCAAGCTACACACTCAAACAATACATGCCAGATTATGACGGTATTTCCACAGAACTAACAAAGTAGCTGACCCTAGTGGACTATCAAAATACCATTAATTAGTCAAAAAAAATTATTTTTTCTTGTGAAGATCATTTTGTATAAGGAATAAGGAAGGATCGTTGTAGCATATCTAACAACTCTCGAGAAGAAAGTTATAGCCTCTGTCGGAAAAAAATCTATGGAAGGGACACAAAGCTAACTTTTTACAGGAAATAGTTTAGCCCGTATCGGAAAATACCTATGACAGTGGGGCGTAGATCATTTTGTACAAGAAATAAGGAAGGATCATGGTAGCATATCTCACAACTGTCGAGACGAAAGTTATAGCCGCTGTCGGAAAACATCTATGGAAGGGCCACAAAGCTCACTTTTTGCAGGAGTAGCAGGTGTCGGAAAATACCTATGGTAGGGGGCGAAGATCATTTTGTACAAAAAATAAGGAAGAATCATGGTAGCATATCTAACTGTCGAGACGAAAGTTATAGCCCCTGTCGGAAAACATCGATGGAAGGGCCACAAAGCTCACTTTTTACAGGAAATATAGTAGCCCGTTTCGGAAAATACCTATGGCAGTGGGACGTAGATCATTTTGTACAAAAAATAAAGAAGGATCATGGTAGCATATCTCACAACTGTCGAGACGAAAGTTATAGCCGCTGTCGGAAAATATCTATAGAAGAGCCACGAAGCTCACTTTTTACAAGAGTAGCAGGTGTCGAGAAATACCTATGGTAGGGGGCGAAGATCATTTTGTACAAGAAATAAGGAAGAATCATGGTAGCATATCTAACAACTGTCGAGACGAAAGTTATAGCCCCTGTCGGAAAACGTATATGGAAAGGCCACAAAGCTCATTTTTTACAGGAAATAGAGTAGCCTGTTTCGGAAAATAGCTATAGCAGTAGGGTGTAGATCATTTTGTGCAAGAAATAAGAAAGAATCATGGAAGCATATCTAACAACTGTCGACACGAAAGTTATAGCCCCGGTCGGAAAACATCTATGGAAGGGCCACAAAGCTCACTTTTTACAGGAAATAGAGTATCACGTGTCGGGAAATACCTATGTTAGAGGGTGAAGATCATTTTGTACAAGTAATAAGGAAGGATCATGGTAGCATATATTACAATTGTCAAGACGAAAGTTATAGCCTCTGTCGGAAAACATCTATAAAAGGGCCACAAAGCTCACTTTTTACAGGAAATATAGTAGCCCGTTTCGGAAAATACCTATGGCAGTGGTACGTAGATAATTTTGTACAAGAAATAAGGAAGAATCATGGTAGCATATCTGACAACTGTCGAGACGAAAGTTATAGCCGCTGTCGGAAAACATCTATGGAAGAGCCACGAAGCTCACTTTTTACAGGAAATAGAGTAGCCCGTGTCGGAAAATACCTATGGCAGTGGGGCATAGATCATTTTGTACAAGAAATAAGGAAGGATCATGGTAGCATATCTAATAACTGTCGAGGCGAAAGTTATAGCCGTTGTCGGAAAACATCTATGGAAGGGCCACAAAGCTCACTTTTTACATGAAATAAAGTAGTCCGTGTTGGGAAATAACTATGGCAAATACAAGGCATAAGAGGTTATCTAGAATATGCAAAAAGAACATGGTAGATTGAAGTATCTGAATAAATAATAATTTTTGTAGTATTAAGGTTGTATTTGATTGTTTCTTTATATTTTAACTAAGATTAAAGACCCTCAGTGATACAAGATATAAGGGGTTACGGACAGTATTCAAAACGAATATGGCAGATTAGAGTTTCTAAATAACTAATAATTTTTGTAGTATTAAGGTTGTATTTGATTGTTTCTTAATATTTGTAATAAGAATAAAAACTCAAAGTGATATTAATTAGACCTAAGAGGTTGTGGACAGTATTCAAAAAGACCATGGCAGATTAAAGTTGTATTTGACTGTATCTTTATATTTGCACTAAGATTGAAGACTCACAGTGATACAAGCCATAAGAGGTTATTGCGAATATACAAAACGAACTTGGCAGATTGACGTTTCTGAATAACTAGTCATTTTTGTAAGATTAACGTAGTATTTGATTTATTCTTTATATTTGTACTAAGTTTAGAGGCTCACAGTGATATAAGACATAAGAGGTTGTGGGCTGTATTCAAAAAGACGATAGAAGAATGAAGTTTCTGAATAACTAATCATTTTTGTAGTATTAAAGTTCTATTTTATTTTCTTTATATTTGCACTAAGATTAAATACTCACAGTGACACAAGACATAAAAGGCTATGGAGAATATTTAAAACTAACATGGCAGATTGACGTTTCTGAATAGCTAGTCATTTTTGTAAGATTAACGTAGTATTTGATTGTTTCTTTATATTTGTACTATGTTTAGAGACTCACAGTGATACAAGGCATAAGAGGTTATGCAGAATATTCAAAACGAACATGGCAGATTGACTTTGAATAACTAATCATTTTTGTAAGATTAAGGTTGTATTTAATTGTTTCTTTATACATGCACTAAGAGTTAAGACTCACAGTGATACAAGGCATAAGAGGTTATGGAGAATATTCAAAACGAACATGGCAGATTGACGTTTCTGAATAGCTAGTCATTTTTGTAAGGTTAACGTAGTATTTGATTGTATCTTTATATTTGTACTATGTTTAGAGGCTCACAGTGATACAAGGCATAAAAGGTTATGCAGGATATTCAAAACGAACATGGCAGATTGACGTTTCTGAATAACTAATCATTTTTGTAAGATTAAGGTTGTATTTAATTGTTTCTTTATACTTGCACTAAGAGTTAAGACTCACAGTGATACAAGGCATAAGAGGTTATGGAGAATATTCAAAACGAACATGGCAGATTGACGGTCTGGATAATTAATAACTTTTGTAAAATTAAGGATGCATTTGATATTTTCTATTTTTCTGTACTAAGAATAAGGACTCACAGTGATACAAGACCTAAGAGGTTATGGAGAATATTCAAAACGAACATGGCAGATTGAAGTTTCTAAATACCTAATTATTTTTGTAAGATTAAGGTTATATTTGATTGTTTCTTTATTTTTGTATTAAGATTAAAGACTCAGCGTGATACAAGCCATAAGAGGTTATGGAGAACATTCAAAAAGACCATGGAAGATTAAGGTTTCTGAATAAATAATCATTTTTTTAATATTAAGGTTGTATTTGATTCTATCTTTATATTTGTACTAAGAATAAAGTCTCACAGTGAAACAAGGCATAAGAGGTTATGCAGGATATTCAAAAAGACCATGGAAGATTTAGGTTTCTGAATAACTAATCATTTTTTTAATATTAAGGTTGTATTTGATTGTATCTTTATATTTGTACAAAGAATAAAGTCTCACAGTGAAACAAGGCATAAGAGGTTATGCAGAATATTCAAAAAGACCATGGAAGATTAAGGTTTCTGAATAACTAATCATTTTTTTAATATTAAGGTTGTATTTGATTGTATCTTTATATTTGTAGTAAGAATAAAGTCTCACAGTGAAGCAAGGCATAAGAGGTTATGCAGGATATTCAAAAAGACCATGGAAGATTGAAGTTTCTACTACAGGTATTTCCCGAAACGGGCCACTTTGTTTCTTGTACAAGCAAGCTTCGTGGCCCAACCATATGTATTTCCCGAAACGGGCTACTCTATTTGTTACACAAATTAGGCTTCCCCCCCTTGCCACAAGTATTTCCAGAAACAGATTATTTTATTTCTTATACAAAGTAAGCTTCGTCCCCCAACCATATGTATTTTCCGAAATGGGCTAATCTATCTTTTGTAAAAATTAAGCTTCCTCCCCCTACCACAGGTATTTCCCGGAAAGGCCTACTCTATTTCTTGTACAAATTAAGTTTCCTCCCCTAACACTTATATTTCCCGAAAAGGGATAGTCTACTGTGTTTCTTGTACAAATTAGGTTTCACTCCCCCTACCACAGGTATTTCCCGAAACGTTCTACTCTATTTCTTGTTCAAAAATTAAGCTTCGTCCCCCTACCACAGGTATTTTCTGACATGGGCTACTCTATTATCTTGTACAAATTAAGCTTCGTCCCCCTACCACAGGCATTTTCTGACATGGGCTACTCTATTTCTTGTAAAAATTAAGCTTCGTCCCCTTAACATAGGCATTTTCTGACACGGGCTAATCTATTTCTTGTACAAATAAGGTTTCGTCCCACTACCACAGGTGTTTTCCGAAAAGGGGTACTCTGTTTATTGTACAAATTAAGTTTCCTCCCCCTTACACAGGTATTTCCAGAAATGGGCTACTCTAGTTCTTGTACAAATTAATTTCCCACCCCCTACCACAGGTATTTCTCGGAAAGGCCTACTTTTTATTCTTGTACAAATTAAGCTTTGTCCCCCTACCATAGGCTTTTCCTGACACGGGCTAATTTATTTCTTGTACACACTAAGGTTCGTCCCCCTACCACAGATATTTTCCGACATGGGCTACTCTATTTCTTGTACAAATTAAGCTTCCTCCCCCTTCCACAGGTATTACTCGAAACAGGCTGCTCTATTTCTTGATTAAAGTAAGTTTCGTTCCCATACTACAGATATTTGTCGCAACAGGCTGCTATAGTTCTCGAATATATTAAGCTTCTTTCCCCTACCACAGGTATTTGTCGAAACCTTCTACTCTATTTCTTGTACAAATTAAGCATCTTCTCCCTACCACAGGTATTTTCTGAAACGTGCTACTCTATTTCGTGTACAAAACGAGCTATGCCCTAGGTATTTTCTGACAGGGGCTACACTATTTCTTGTAAAAATTAAGCTTCGTCACCCTAGCACAGGCATTTAATTACACGGGGTACTCTATTTCTTTTACAAATTAAGCCTCGTCCCCCTAACACAGGTATTTCCCGAAACGTTTCTCTATTTCTTGTACAAATTAGGCATCGTCTCGTTACCATAGACATTTTCTGACACGGGCTACCCTATTTCTTGTACAAATAAGCTTCGTCCCCCTACCACAGACATTTTCTGACACAGGCAACTCTATTTTTCGTACAAATTAGGCTTCGCCCCCTACCACAGGCATTTTTTGACATGTGCTACTCTATTTTTTTTTCAAACTGAGCTTCGTCCCACTACCATAGACATTTTCTGACACGGGCTACCCTATTTCTTGTACAAATAAGCTTCGTCCCCCTACCACAGACATTTTCTGACACAGGCAACTCTATTTTTCGTACAAATTAGGCTTCGCCCCCTACCACAGGCATTTTTTGACATGTGCTACTCTATTTCTTTTTCAAAGTGAGCTTCGTCCCCCTACCATATGCATTTTCTGACACGGGCTAATGTTTTTCTTGCACAAATTTAATTTCCTCCCTCTACCACAGGCATTTTCTGACACGGGCTTCTCTATTCATTGTACAAATTAAACTTTGTCCCCTTACCATAGGCATTTTCTGACACGGGCTACTCTATTTCTTGTACAAATTAGGCTTCGTCTCCTTACCATAGGCATTTTCTGACACGGGCTACTCTATTTCTTGTATAAATTAAGCTTCGTCCCCTTACCACAGGCATTCTCTGACACGGGCTATTCTATTTCTTGTACAAATTAAGCTTCGTCCCCCTACCACAAGCATTTTCTGACACAGGCAACTCTATTTTTCGTACAAATTAGGCTTCACCCCCTACCACAGGCATTTTCTGACATGGGCTACTCTATTTTTTTTTCAAAGTGAGCTTCGTCCCACTACCATAGGCATTTTCTGACACGGGCTAATGTTTTTCTTGCACAAATTTAGTTTCCTCCCCCTACCACAGGCATTTTCTGACACAGGCTTCTCTATTCATTGTACAAATTAAACTTTGTCCCCTTACCATAGACATTTTCTGACACGGGCTACTCTATTTCTTGTTCAAATTAGGCTTCGACTCCTTACCACAGGCATTTTCTGACACGGGCTTCTCTATTCATTGTACAAATTAAACTTTGTCCCCTTACCATAGACATTTTCTGACACGGGCTACTCTATTTCTTGTTCAAATTAGGCTTCGACTCCTTACCATAGGCACTTTCTGACTCGGGCTTCTCTATTCATTGTACAAATTAAACTTTGTCCCCTTACCATAGACATTTTCTGACACGGGCTACTCTATTTCTTGTACAAATTACGCTTCGTCTCCTTACCATAGGCATTTTCTGACATGGGCTACTCTATTTCTTTTTCAAAGTGAGCTTCGTCCCCCTACCATTGGCATTTTCTGACACGGGCTAATGTTTTTCTTGTACAAATTTAGTTTTCTCCCTCTACCACAGGCATTTTCTGACACGGGCTACTCTATTAATTGTACAAATTAAACTTTGTCCCCTTACCATAGACATTTTCTGACACGGGCTACTCTATTTCTTGTTCAAATTAGGCTTCGACTCCTTACCACAGGCATTTTCTGACACGGGCTTCTCTATTCATTGTACAAATTAAACTTTGTCCCCTTACCATAGACATTTTCTGACACGGGCTACTCTATTTCTTGTTCAAATTAGGCTTCGACTCCTTACCATAGGCACTTTCTGACTCGGGCTTCTCTATTCATTGTACAAATTAAACTTTGTCCCCTTACCATAGACATTTTCTGACACGGGCTACTCTATTTCTTGTACAAATTAGGATTCGTCTCCTTACCATAGGCATTTTCTGACATGGGCTACTCTATTTCTTTTTCAAAGTGAGCTTCGTCCCCCTACCATTGGCATTTTCTGACACGGGCTAATGTTTTTCTTGTACAAATTTAGTTTCCTCCCTCTACCACAGGCATTTTCTGACACGGGCTTCTCTATTTATCGTACAAATTAAACTTTGTCCCCTTACCATAGGCATTTTCTGACACGGGCTACTCTATTTCTTGTACAAATTAGGCTTCGTCTCCTTACCATAGGCATTTTCTGACACGGGCTACTCTATTTCTTGTTCAAATTAGGGTTCGTCTCCTTACCATAGGCATTTTCAGACACGGGCTACTCTATTTCTTGTACAAATTAAGCTTCGTCCCCTTACCACAGGCATTATCTGACACGGGCTACTCTATTTCTTGTAAAAATTAGGCTTCGACTCCTTACCATAGCTTTTTTCAGACACAGGTTATGCGGCACAAAACTGAAATTGTGCTGGAAATAGAGAAAACCATGGAATCATATTTGTTCGCTGTCCAGTTCGAAATTGAGTTTTTCGTATGGCCCGTGTCGGAAAATACGTGAATGAAGGTTTTATACAGATAGTATTGAAGAACATGACAGCTATTCTATACCGGTTCGGGTTCCATATAAGTTTGTCTATAACATCTGATAGATAAAGCTATATAAGAGGGTCAAAGTTTAATTGACAGTTAGATGGTAAAAAGTATCGTTCGTATGGTAAGTATCGCTTTTTTAAAGTGGATTTGCCCTCTACTGGGATCATTATAAACAGTCTAAGCACATACCTAGTCTTTTCAAGGAAGTTTAGAGAGATTTAAGGGAGAGAGGAAGAGAAATCCAATAAGTTCACTTCACGTTCAATACAACCTACTTTGATATATTGAAAACCAGGCATGGATAGAATAAAGTTTGTATATATGACTATATTAAGGATTCTCATGATAATGCGCTGTTAGCAGAAACTGAGATGATTCTACACGACGCCGACGTGCCAACAAAGCTGAATACTATCGTCCAGCACGTTCTCAGTGGAGAAAGCCGCACATTCTAAGAAAGTTCTGTAAGCAGTTTTTGATGACCCTAAGATACTGCATGACCGGGATGTGAAACAAAAAACAGTAAATTAAATTAAAGTAATTAAATGTCTAAAGTAGATTTTTAACCTAATTTTTAACCAATATATTTTGTAAGTGTATTTTAGTGCAGTAGAACCTCTCTAATTCGTCATGTTCGGGACCGAGGGGGTGATGAATTCGAATAAAAGACGAATTACAGAAGTCGTAAAATTAACATGTAATTCTGGGTGAACATAGATATACAGAAGTAATAAAGGAATTTTAAACTTCATTGTTGAAGTCTGCAGTTATAAATTACAGTGGGGAGCCACTCTTACCGAGAGATGACTTTCCAGAATCCGTAAAAAAATGATTGATGGAATTTTAAACCAAGCTGTTACTGATTTGTAGAAGCAGAAATGGTAAAAATAAAGGATGTAAAGAAATTAGGGAGAAGACTTGAAGAGGTTTTTTCGTGGCGTCGCCAGGATTTCTGTTGCGGCTTTTATCAGGCCTTAGATTTCATAGTTGTATTTTTCTTGCAGCTTCTCGAGGATAGGAGATAACAGTTATTGATCTCCTAATTTATAACAACTTATTGATAGTAACGGGACGATATCAAGCGGGAGTATGGGTGGTTAAAACCCCTAAAATTATGAAACGAAGCTGAATATTTTAATGATTTTAGGTAAATAAGATAGTACGGAGCTTAAGCGGTCGTGCAGGTAAAATTTCCATTACTGTTTTTGCCATGAAACATTTTTTCAGCAGGTTTAATCTTAAATTCTAGAAATTTTGTTTGAATTCAATAAGATATTTGTGACGTGAATTAAATTTTAAATTAAAAATGTAATAAATTGACAACTAGTTTATTTGCTTGAATCAATAGAAGGTGCGTTAAGAAACATTTTTCAAACAAAAATTATACTTAATAGCCAACCTAATCAATAAAAATTTATTTTAAATTTGTTACAATGCAAATTTAAAACTATTGTAAATTTTAGAGAAAGCCAATTTGAATATAAATCGTACACAATGACGATATCTCTTTCATTAAACAATTTTTATAATCAATTTAAATGAACTAATTTATAAAATTTAGTCACAAAAAAAATACTAGCAATACAATAAATTAATTGAAGTATATTTTGATTCCAAAATAATAACTAAAATAAATAAAAGTGAGTAATAATTTATAAGGGTAAATTAATTATGAGGGTGAGGTTGTCGGTTACTCCACAATATTACCTGAAAATATTATTTCGTTATTAGATATGTTACTTGGAAGATACATTTTAAACAAGAAAGAAGTGCTACAAATAAATAAAACTTCTTAAACAACAAATAATTTATGTCCTGATGTACATTTCGATTGCAATGCATTCATCTTCATATGAAATTAATTACTAGACTGACACTTAGTTTTTCCTTACATAAATGTTGTAAACTTGAAACTTGTTTCAAATCTGGAAAAATATAGATAATGTATAACCTGAATGCACAAACCACCTCACACTGTAAACACTCACTGTCACTTTATAAAACGGAACACTATTTCGTACTACAATTGTTTACTATTGCTACTACCGTATGCGAGTGAGATGCTCAAATGGTCGTATCATGCTTCACTTCACCGACCGTTTCTACACATTAGGAAACTTCAATTTTTCTTTATGTAAAAAATCTATAACTGGATATTTTGTAAGTGTATTTTAGTGCAGTAGGATCTCTCTAATTCGTCACGTTCGAGACCGAGGGGGTGACGAATTCGAATAAAAGACGAATTACAGAAGTCGTAAAATTAACATGTAATTCTGGGTAAATATAGAACTTAAATATGTAAATAGGCATGTAATGTAATTAATGTTGTACTTGATTTATGTCAGCCAAAAAACTCAACAACACTATAAAAACATAGTAGCCTGCATTATACTTCGTAATTACAAATACAGTACGTTACTTATTTTCATAAAATATATAAAAAAAACATTGCAGTGCCTTGTAAGAACAACGACACTAGCAAGAAAAAATACAGTATAATAAATATATCTACTTTTTAGTTAAAAACGTCTATAATTTTCTTCTGTACTAAATAATTCTTTTCTGATGGCGCCTAAACTACGTGACAGTGCAGACGATGTTTGCTATTACTGTGACAAATACGAGTTTCCCACACGTTGACAAAATCAACACCCTGGTGCGCGAAAATCGACGTCTGACCATTAGGGAGCTTTCCGAAGAGTGTGGGATACCAGTTGGATCTTGTTACGAGATTTTGACCGAAAAATTGAAGATGCACCGCGTCGCTGCGAAATTTGTGCCACGCCTGATGACTGACAACCAAAAAGCCAATCGCGTCTGGGCTTGTCGGGAACTGCTTGATCATTCAAATGAAGATGAGAACTTTTTGTCAAAAATTATAACCGGTGATGAATCATGGGTGTATGGTTACGACATTAAATCGAAGGTCCAATCATCCCAATGGGTGAGTCAAACGTCCCCAAGACCCAAAAAAGCTCGCCAAGGTCGGTCGAATGTCAAGGTGATGCTGACAGTTTTTTTTTATGCTAAGGGTGTTGTTCACTACGAGTACCTCCCTGAAGGCTCTACAGTCAACCAGATTATCTACATTGAAGTACTGAAACGTCTGAGGGACGCTGTCCGACGCAAAAGGCCAGAACTGTGGAGAAGTGATAACTGGTTTTTCCATTACGACGACGCTCCAGCTCACTCAGCACTCAGAACTCGTGAGTTTTTGGCCAAACACTCGATCACTGTTCTTTCCCACCCCCCTCCTACTGACCTGACCTTGCTCCTTGTGACTTTTTCTTATTCCCAAAACTCAAAAAACCCCTCAAAGGAAGAAGATTTGAAACGATTTCGGAGATTAAGGCAAATGCGACGAAGGAGCTGAAAGCCACCACAAAAGAAGCGTACCAGGACTGTTTTAACAAGTGGAAACACCGTTGGGATAAGTGTGTGCGTTGGGGAGGAGAGTACTTTGAAGGAGACCCAGACGTGTAACTTCCAAATAAAGTACATTTTTTTTATGACATCAGTCCGCGTATTTTTTGAACAGACCTTGTACGGTGACCAATTTCAGAAGGTGGCGAATTAGCGAGGTTCTACCTATCTGTATAGTAATGTAACTAAGAACTATTTGATAAAACGGTAAATAAAAAACGTGATACTATGGCGATTGTTATATTACCATTTTATGTTTACGACCTTTAATATCTATTTATTCGTGTTTAGAAAATAATTTTTAATAACATATGTGGAAACGAAAAAAATCGAAGGTACTGGAGTAACCGATAATTATCACCTTTGCTAGTAATGTTTGTATCTTTTTAGTATAATTTAGTGTTGTTTTGTGTCTAACCCTATTTAAACCTACTAATTACTAAGAATGTTAATGTATGACTATAATATTTTTTGTATTTTAATAGCCCTACTATTCAAGACGCTCATTTTCAAGTTATACTTTTATTTTATATTATACAAGTTATTTTAAATATTTTTAATTAGAACTTAGTGAGAACAATTTATCAAACGTAAATGCTAAGAGATAACATTCAAGATGTAACTAAACACTAGTTCATTCTCACAGACTAGTCTGTGAATTGGCTCACTGATGAAGACGACATCATCGCCGTAACAACTAGTCTCTGAGAATAATCCAGTGTTTGGTGAGATTTTGACTACACTGTTTACCATTGGGAAGCTATTTCAAGTCATACTATACTGTATAAGTAAAAGTGTTTTTCCAGAACAACAATCACTTTTATAATGTAAAATAATAATAGGTTTAGCTGTTATACGAGTGTATTGTATAGGCTAATATAGACATAAATAATTAATACTTTAGAAACGTGACGGAGACGTGTTGCAGTGAAAGTCGAGTATTTTTTAGCATTTGAACTTCAGTAAATTTGTTTAGTTTTATCCAGAGAGAAAAACGAAGAAATTAAAATAGCTTATCAAAAGCTGAATACAAATGAAATATAAATTACTGAAAAATTTGAATAACAAAATATAAAATGGAATACAAATGAGGGATTGGGTTGGAGTTTAACCTTTTATCAACTTGAAAAATAATTCAAATTTGATTATTTTGTAACAAATTTTATACAATTTCAAACTCTGATATGATTTTTTTTCATCTGATATGATTATACTGTAGATTCTTTTTTAAATTTTTTATGTGGTAAAACATTACATGATTTTTACTAGTTTAACCTGGTTTGGAGATGATAGAATATTTAGGAAATAAAACTTTCGAAGAGAAGGGACTAGCAATGGCTTATATCCATGAGAAAATCATTGTAAGCGAGAAGGAAGTTCAGAATTCTATTTTGTAAAAATGAAGACTTAGAGTAAACTAATTCAAGATCTTGTTATTCCTTGAAACCTTTAATCGGATATCCCAAATAAGCTTAACTAGTATCCGGAGTAGGGGAGAGACGTATAAAACGGGGACAGCGGCTTAAACGGGGACATGGTGTGTCTGCTTGACTAGTGCTGCTACAAGCGGAAGAACCCAGTACTAGTGACTGTCGCCATCTCAACGGCAGTTTGAGTTGGTTTGTGGCTGAGGGAATTCGTCTATTCCGCCTGTACAAATTTACAAAGTTTTCGGCTGTTTTTCTTACGATTTTTCACGTATTTAGTCGTGCTAATACACAACAATACATATAGAAGGATCCTCGGTAAGTAACCATTTATATTGAGTAGTATTAAGACGTCATTTTAACGTTTTAACATTGAGGTTATCTAAAGTCTTTACTTGTTGACGCCATATTTAGCTATTCATTGTACGTTCGGGTAAAATGGGGACAAAGGAGGTTGTACAAAACTATCCCTGTACAAGGTTATCCCCGTTTTGTACGACGCATAATTATTTTAACGTTAGTAGGCTATTGCTATATATTTATCAATTAATTTTTATTTTTTCATTAGTATTCACATTATTTAATGCTCACCTTTTATAAAAATACTTGTATAGGTTTAAAAAAAATATTTTTGTATTCAGTTATAATTAAATTTAATTGAATGGTTCCCTCGGAAAACGTTTCACGCGACAAAAACTTAGTTTCGAGTTATTAAACGTGGAAAGTCTCGCGAAGCGTGGAGTCTTACGGAGATATTGTATGTTATTGTATTATAATATAATATTACAGTATTATATTATAAAACATAATAACATATAATATTAATAATATTGCATGAACACTTTTCTTCTTTTATTTTCAGGTATTAAGATGAGCCGGTACGTCAGGAAGACTGACAGGCAGAGCTGGTCAGAAGAGGGAATGGCCAACGCAGTAAAGGCTGTTGTAAATGGTGAGATGGGTTGTAGAAAAGCGTCCAATGCCTTCAACGTTCCTCAAACTACTCTTGAGAGAAAAGTAAAAAAAGCTAGGGAACAAAACATATCGTCAGAAAAAGCTGCTGAAAAAAAGCTAGGAAGATACCAAAGTGTATTTTCTAAAGATCAAGAAAACGAGCTAATGCAATATATACTTACTCTAGAGGAAAGACTTTTTGGTCTCACACTAACTGATTTAAGAAAATTTGCTTTCGAGCTAGCTGAGGCAAACAATATTAATCATCCTTTTAATAAAGAAAAGCAGCTTGCAGGGAAAGATTGGTTGTACGGTTTTCTGAAGAGGCATCCTAAACTTTCTTTGCGTAATCCAGAACCCACATCTATGGCAACAGCCAAGGGATTTAACCGAAATGCAGTTGGTCAGTTCTTTGATTTACTGGAGTCTCTACTTAAGGAACACAAATTCTCTCCAAATGAGATTTATAATGTAGATGAGACAGGCATTATGACTGTAACAAATAAGCCTTCTAAAGTACTTGCCCTTCGTGGTAAGAAACAAGTCGGTGCGCTTTCTTCGGCTGAGAGAGGTGTACTAGTAACCGCTGAGACTTGCATGAATGCTGCAGGAAACTTCATGCCTGTAATGTTTTTTTTTCCTAGAAAGAGAGAAAACCCTTTGTTAATGGATGATGCCCCTCCTGGTTCATTCGCAGTTTACCACGAGAGTGGGTGGATTAATAAAGATACCTTTTTAATCTGGTTCAAAAAGTTTGTTGCATTTTCAAATCCAACGCGTGAAAAGCCTGTGCTTCTGATTCTTGATGGACACAACTCGCATACAAAGAGCCTAAATTTGATTAACCTTGCACGAGAAAAAACGTCATTTTACTGTGCTTTCCTCCTCATACGACACATAGGTTACAACAGCTTGATGTCTCATTTATGGCCCCTTTAAGTGCTTACTATGAGCAAGAAGTCAGGAGATGGTTAGTGAACCATCCTGGCCGTGTTGTGACAATATATCAAGTCGGAAAACTCTTCAATGGTGCTTTCACTAGAGCCGCTTCTGTAGAAACTGCAGTGAAGGGGTTTGAAAAATCAGGAATATGCCCCTTTAACAGGAATATTTTTCCAGACCATCTCTTTGCACCATCTGAGACTACAGAGCGGCCTTTGGCAGTGTCACAAGAGACTCCCCTCCGTACGGCAACATCTAGTTCAAATTCTGATTTCTTATCATCTTTGGCCACTCGACTAGGCCTATCTTCAACTGCAATAGGTTCTTCGACAAATGCTGGGCTTTTGCCGTCTAGGCCTACAGTGATTTCTTTGCCAACTGATGATATAGCATTGGTATCCTCATCAATAGCGAAGTCTTCAACTCCAGTTTCAGTTTCTTCTGAGTGTGAGTCTAATAGGCCTACATCATCCACCTCTGACCCTCAACCATCAACATCTGGATCTCAGTCTTTTCTGAATACTTCTTTCAATGTTCCTCCAAAAATGTCAATGCCTCCACCTCAAGAACCTGAAAGAATGGAGAAGAAGTCTAATGACAAAAGAAGAGGAAAAACAGCTATTCTTACTTCTTCGTCATATAAAATTGAATTAGAGACTGAAATAAAAGAGAAAGAAGAAAAGAAGAATAGGCCTAAGCAAAGGAAGAAGTTATTTAGTATACAACACAAATCCCAAAAAGAAGCAACAGTAAGAACAAGTGAATCAAAGAAAAAAAATTCGCCTACTAAGCCTGCAACTAATGAAAATGTCAAATCTTCCAAAGGAGAGAAGAGAAAACTTGAAGAAAAAACTTCATCATCGGATGATGAAGAAAGCGATGCTTCATGTATTTTCTGCAATGAACTTTACATACATTCCAAAGGGAAGGAGGGGTGGATCCAGTGTTCCGGATGAAGTGGCTGGGCACACGAAGCGTGTTCTAATGTAGAAGAAGAAGATGACATTTTTGTGTATGACTTTTGTGGACTTGTTAATAACCCATAAAAAATATTTTACCCTTCCATTTTCAAATTGTAATTCATTTATTGGCAGTTCAAAGTCTAAAAAAGTTATTATTAATCACAGTAATTATTTTATCAATAAAATGGGAGTTTTTTGAAATTTTATATTGTTTCTTATGTGTACCCCATTTTACCCGCTTGGTTGTATAAAATGGGGACATGCGACATATTTTTAAATTGTTGATATAGACATTTAATAATAACTCTAATTCCACAAATTGCGGTGTAGATTATTACTGAAGTAGTGTAGGTTTGTAATAAATCATAAGGAAATGTGATGAATTTATTGACAATGTTTTAATATAAAAAATACTGTTCCCCTACATACATCAACTCCAATGACGGCTGGTGCCTAAAACCTATATGAGGCTTGTAGACAGTAAGTGTTAATTTTTTTTGCAAAAAAAAATCAGTCATAAAAACTTAACTGTCTGTTATAGGGAAAATATATATATATACTGCTTAATACTTTGTGATTTATTCTATTGAAGGAAATATAATGGCATTTTCGGTTTATTTTTACTTATTTAAGACACCGGATCTCAAGTCATGGGTGTATTTATTAACAAACCAATCTCAATTCATTCTCAACTTAAATGTCAACAAGCTTGGAACGGAGATGCATCTCTTCGGACGAGGCCGATCATAACCGAACACTCTCGAGGTTGCAGCCCGTGGGCAACCTAATGAGCCTTACAGCGCAGCCTAGCTATTTTAGTTTATCTAGACTTTCCAACGCTTTTTCTCCATTAGGAATAATTGACGTTACTGGATGTTGCAGGTTTTCTTACAACCAGGCCGAACGAGACCTTCTGCGACTGATCGAACGGTTGCTGCGGTTCAGACGTTTTTATTATTATTTATACTGCTGGATCGTGTCACATTATGAATAGTAGCTCGTAACAATGTGCATAATTCTTACATAATAAATACTTTTTTTTGCTATTGATCTATAATTTGCGGGTTGCGGAGCTGTGCAACCTGCCCACGAACCGCCACTGCTAAACTCATTGTTCATTGAATTGGAACTCTTTGAACTTGGAAGTGTGTTTAAATTATTTTGTAATCTAAATAAATCAGTTTATCAACTTGCGGCAAATTTTAAGCATTTGCGTGAAATCAAATGTTATTTAATTTTTATTATTTCGCTTTGGTGTAAAAACTATACTCCAGTCTCCATGAATCCCCTTCATTCACAAAATCCCACCCCCAGATACTTCCCAAAAAGGAAACATCTGGCTACGCTACGGCCAGGTTTAATCTTAGGACTTTTCTCTCAGTTAATTCTATGTTTGTTAGAAGAAAGATGATATTTAAATAAATAATAGTTTACGTTCAAACCGTTTTGTTAGGTTCTGTACTGCGTGAGTTATTAATAATCTATGAAACTTATCGAATTATTTTAAAGTGTGATGATTTTATTGTGTTGAGTTATTTATTTTCACCAGTAATTACAACAGGTAATTTACCACTAAATAAATGTACATACAAAATACATTCCACTAAGAATAACACTCCAAAGAATCTCACTACACACTAGTTTGTTAAAAAGACAAGTTTCGACGACGGTGTGGCCTTCATCAGTGCTTGGCTGCTACTAAAATGTTTCATCAAGCCACATCAATATAAATTAACGATTGGCTCCGTATCGTACAACTATAAAACAAACAAGATAATACATTTAAAAGTCAAACAATAAAGATATCCTAACCTACAGAACACCAAACTCCTGATGTGGTACTAATGTGTAGTGAGATTTAAAGGGAACTGTTTTAATGTTTATCGTTGTGAATTGATCTCACTGACTAAGCTCTTATTAACGTAATTCTAAAGGAAATTGTATTATTGACTTTATGTTGTCTTTAAATATTACGTCTAATATATTTGTATCTAATCACTGCTGACAAATAAATGAATTGGTTATAATTAGTAATACTTCACAAAGATTGGATCAACCTTGATTTTGCAGTTATTCGTGTTACTTGAAAAAACCTTCTGAACAAGAGAAAAGTCGCATACCATAAATATTGCCTAAAGTTTGAAATAAACGAACTTAGCCTAAATGTACAAACACGCATAAACTGAATATTTCTTAATAAAAACAGAGTAATATTTTATGCTTCATTTAACTACTATACACCAGTTTAAAAATCTAGCAGAATAAGGTATCCTGTGGGAAAAATATATGGTACAAATTGAAGCAGCAGATTAGCTTATATTAACTTATTCTTTAATTTTTGATAACCAAACCTATCTTAAGCGTAAAGGCTTTGACTATTTCCAATATTGCAATTTGAAATATGGTTGTAAAAAAATAATTGCCTGTAACTACGCACAAAACACAACAAAATTAAAAATTTCGTTATCTTGTTTCCCCAACTAGACGTAAATTCCCATGCAAGGCCAGAAGGAAACCCCCACTTTATCATTTCAGCGGTTGTTTAGTTAGTGTTCGTTTTGTTCACGGTAACAAACTTATTTGTTTTTTAACCAAACCAATTTTATTAGGAAACTACATTTTCTAATAAAGTGATAGGCCTATACAAAATATTATAAACATACACTTTGTACGATATAACCTCTTTATAGCGGAAACTGTTATTCCGGACGTCACCTATAACGGATTGATTTTTGAAGATATATCACAATTTGTCCGCACTGGCGGGGCGCTTATATGCCTGCGCTCGCCGTCTACTGTGTAGTACGCGAATTTATTCTCTGTCAAAAAACTTTCCCAATAAAAAATGATAAAAAGGAACTGTAAAAGTGTAGGCTAGTACAGTGCGTGAGGTGTAACCGTGTCTCTGACCTTGAGATCGCTAGGGTGGACTGGGCTGCAATGCCGGGTCAAAACCCAACACTTCAGAAAACATCAGTGTCATGTTTATAAAGTGTAAACAGCTCTAATTAACTAAATTATAATACTGTAATAGTTTGATGTAGACATGATCTTTAGATGTGATGGTCTGCTTCTCTAAAGAAAGAGACGTGATTAGGAAAGAGGCAATATATGTATTGTATAATGTTTTCAGTTAGGCTAGTAGTCAAATGCCAGAGCAGAACGAGGGACACTGTTAAACCTCACGCACTGTACACTGTAACCTTTATCAGCCGGTAACCAACCTCTCCTTACAGGAATATCTCCACGATCCAACAGTTCATTGTGAGTAAAAACCAATATTTTTACCGTATCCCTTCTTTATATATATATATATATATATATATATATATATATATATATATATATATATATATATATATGTATGTATGTATGTATTTATATTTATATTTTTAATAAATTAAAAATATTTCAAAAACAAGAATACTTTTAATGAATATATTTATTCAAAGCTTTAAATAGTATCAGCATCTTCAGGAAAAAAATTATCTAATAAAATCTATGTTTTAATAATCTTATCTATATCAATGTCTATATTTTGTAAAAATATTTCCCATAATATGCTGGACATTGGAGAGCCCATTGTAAATCCATCCTTTTGTTTATAAATTTTATTATTATATAAAAATAATTTTGATTTAATATGATTTTTAATGTATTTATTATTTCTTGTGTTAATTTGTTATCTTTTTCAAATGTATCTATATTATTTTTTATTATTTCAAGTGTTTTCATTATAGGTATGTTATTATACATATTAGTAACATCAAATGATATTAATTTTGTATTATTATCAATTTTAATATCTTTTAATTTTTCAATAAGTTCAATCAAGTTTTTTATATTATGAGTATTATTTAATTTTACCTTATCTTTAAGTAATAAAGTCAAATATTTTGAAATTTTATAAGAAGGGGCAGTTGTAAAATTAACTAATGGCCTAATTGGTTTATCTTCTTTGTGCAACTTATTTAGTCCATTTAATCTTGGAATTTTAGGATTCTCATTTATGTAATTATTAGTATACTTTTGATGAAATAATTTAGATGATGTTTTTATTATATTTTTTATTTCATTTTGATATTTGTCTGTGGGATCTTTATTTATTTCTGTATATTGGTTTTTAGATATATAATTTTCAGTTTCATTTATATGTTCTTGTTTATCAATAATAACTACAGAATTACCTTTATCAGCTTTTGTCAAAATAAGATCATTAGTTTGTAATTTTTGTTTAGTTTGATGAATTTGCGAGTATTGTTTTATTTGTGTATGATTAGTTTTGTTATTTTTAATTAATTTGATTATTTCATGTGATGTTTTTATTCGCATGTTTTCTTGTTCCTCTGCTTTTAATTTATTGATCGCCAATTCAGTATCTATTATTATTGTATCAATATTTCTTTTTATATCTTTTTTAAGGTTGACTTTATTATTATTTTCTAAAATTTTTATTTCATTTTGGCTGAATTTAGTATTTGTTAAATTAACAAAATTGGGGTGAAACTTATGATGTTGTATGATTACTTCATTATTTTTATCTTTGTTCATTTTTAATATATCTAGTTTTTTGGTTAGAGTGTTCATTTTTCTTTGTCTATATTTAAACAAAAAGATATTAATTTTATTAAATTTTTCTTCCCATTTTGTTTTATCCATAAAAAATGCTAGTTTTAAATGTAATTTATAAATTTCAAAAGTTATTTCATTTTGTTTCTTATATAAAAATTTGATTTCATTTCTAACCCACAGAATTTCTGCTTGTTTACATGTTTTTTGTGCTACATTACTTTTATTTTTAATATTAATTCGTGCATATTTAGGAACGATATTATTAATAATACATTGTTTGTTAAAAAATATATTACAATTAGTTTTCATTAATTGAATTTTACGTTTCTGATATAAATTTAAATCTTTTGTTAAAGATGGATTACTAATAGAACTAACCTCTGTAGAGCACATATTCACAACACCAGTAGCCTAGTAAGCCAATATAATATATTAAATATGGTGATATGTTTTCTTGTATATATAGTTAATAAATTAAAAATATTTCAAAAACAAGAATACTTTTAATGAATATATTTATTCAAAGCTTTTCGCCGATTAAATAGTATCAGCATCTTCAGGAAAAAAATTATCTAATAAAAATTATCTTTATTAGATAATTTTTTTCCTGAAGATGCTGATACTATTTAATCGGCGAAAAGCTTTGAATAAATATATTCATTAAAAGTATTCTTGTTTTTGAAATATTTTTAATTTATTAACTATATATACAAGAAAACATATTACCATATTTAATATATTTATATTTATATATAACTTATCATCAAATATTGCAAATATTATACATAATTCTATTTCGAGTTCATTTTAGAGTTCATAATAAGTTCTAACTGATAAAGGTGCTCCGAAACGTGCCAGCGGGGAGTGGGACAGTGCTAAGATGGCAGGTAATTATGACACTAAAAAAAATAATAGGAATATAAATCCTGTGTGTGTGTGTGTTTTGTGTGTGTGTGTGAGTGTGTGTGTGTGTGTGTGTGTGTATGTGTGTGTGTGCGCGCGCGCGCACGTGACCCACCGGTTGGGTATCGCAGATGTGGGCATATCAGTAATATCTATAATACTAACGTATCAAGTGTTGACTAATGTTTTGTAAACATATAACACGCCCTGCAATAAGCAAATGATCCAATGGATTGAAGCATGTCCTGTGTTTACTAAAAACGCTTTCAATATCAATTTGAAGACTTCCTAACTAAAAGTAAAAGAACCAATGTTTTTGCCCCTTCTCTAAATTTTACGGTACAATAACCACAGTAAATGTGTTAACTGATTTTAAAACAAAACCTACCCATGATTTTAATCAGTTTGTTTATTTTTATTAACATTTTATAATTTTTCTCAGTTTCATTTGAAATTTAACAACTTTAAGGTAACGTTTTGCCAAAATAATCAATTACGACCGATTTCAAAAAAGGAGGAGGTTCTGTATTCGATTTTATGTTTTGTTTCTGTTTGTTCCACGGTAACTTTGGAAGTATTAATCCGATCAAAGTGATTTTGTTTGCATATGAAAGAGTAAACCTTCCTGGTGGACCCATTATAGTTACACCCCAATCCGTCTAATTTGGAGAAAATAATACGATATTTTAAATTAAAAAAAAAATTTTGGAGTGAAATTTTTTTAAGAATTTCTTTTAAATCAGGATTATGAATTATATGATAATTAATATGCAAAATAAACATTTTCTCAATTAAAAAGCGCCTTCTTCGATGGTCTACCCATATTGATATAGGCTTATAACTTGATATAACTCGAATAAGATAAGCACTATAAATCTATACATATATGTATATACACTAAAAATCTGATTTAGTTCATTTATCATAATCAAGATATTCAATAATCCTCAGGTGAAAACTTCATTACTTAACTAAATATCAAGAAATAAAGTCATTAAATTTACTATCAATTTTCACTTAATTTTTGTATTATAATTTTATGAGTACAAAATATTTTTTCTAATAATTATTAAAGACAGCATTATTGAATATTTACCTGAGACATTGCATTACGTAATTATTAACACGTTTTTAAACTGAAATCAAAAAGCATAATTCAAATCGAGGAAAATTCAAACATAAATTACTCAATGCATTTGTGCGACAACCTGGTTGTCTATCGTATTTTTCAATTGCGTGTCAATTATTTATACAACGATCAAGCAATATGGTTAGAGGGAAATACACATAGGAAATTTGTGTGGATAAATATTGGCAAACTTTGCCAACATAATCAACAGCATGAAACGAAATTCGATTACAATGTAAATAGAAATTAAAGATCATACCTCTAAAAATGAAGAAAACTATTTTTTTCTACTACTACTTATATAATTTTTACTTACCAAAAATTAGATAATATTTTTTTCCAATAACGAAAACATAATTTATCGTAAGCTTACTAACCACAAAATTTAGAAGTCTGCGCCGCAATGATGCCTTGTATTTGCTAATCCATTGAATCTATTCTAAACATTTCCAAAACAATCAACTTTTTGATTGTTTGATTTCCCATGATTAATTATAGCGAACCATAGTCTTCTCGCGAAACAAAAATTTTATGATTTCGATATTATGATAGGAAGCGGGACGATAATTGATCTTTGTTCTCGGCAAAGACCTACAATATCAGATTGCGTTCGATAAAAATTATGTGATTGCATATTTTTCAATTTTATGCACTCCTTCATAGTTTACAGGTTTTGTGTGAAACTATTTAAATATTCTGTTATTCAGTACATCCAGTAAACTCTCAACGTTCCCACATTAGGCAGTAACGTAGGTTGCCATCGCTACATTGTTGTTCCAAATATGTGAGATAGATCTGGTTGAGCCCTGGAGCCGGGACCGGCCTGCAGTTGTTACTACAAGCAGGGACCGGACTGCTGATTGTGTTACGAGGATGTCTATAATTTTGTTTAATAAATTATATTACGAAAATTTTTCATTAGTTATTTGAAACGGATAAAAAAATTATGGAAAATGGTATAGCTTTTATTTAAGACTAACCTATTTCAGGGGAAATGAATGATATTAGGTACTTTGATAGCTTTGAACAAACGTTGGTAGTTACAAAAAGGCCCGTTCAATGGGGGAGGCAAAGGGGGCAAATACCCAGGGGCTCGGGCTCCGGAGGGGGCCTGTTGGGTTGCGGAAAATAATTACTCGTATGTCTAGATCCATAAGAAATATAAAAATATAATATAAAAAAGTTGAGTGTACATTTTTCAAGCTTTGAATGGCAAAGTAATACTCATTGAATGAAATGTTCTATTTACACAAAATGCAATGTCTTAGTCGCCTATTTCAACAAAATTAATAATACACAGATTAGATCAGTAGGCCTAGTTGGTTTTAACATGGAAATAATGATTTATTTATAATGCCATGTAAAATACAGGGTTGTATAGACCTATGTTGGAAGAAATGAGTTGGCCCGTACTCATTATTGCCCAAGGGCCCGTATTCATGTTCGCCCAGGGGCCCGAAATTTGTCTGGGCGGGCGTGGTTACAAAACCATTTTAAATCTATTATAGTATGTTTGGTATAATTTTCCATTATTTTTTAGTAGGTTTTAAATAACATGAAAATAATATTTTAAGCAAAAAACTATCCTCGTAGTAAGGTAACCAGTCAACTATTTAACCAGATTATATTATTGGTCGGGCTAGAGTTGGGGATCCGTTTATAGGGGATCCTATAAAGTCCAGATAGTCCAGGCTCCCTCTGGTTTAATGTTTTTGGCTACATAAGGTTAGGACTATTAAAATTTAGTCTTTTTTATGATCTGTTGTGTTTTACAGGTAACAGATATGGATATGTGAATAGGTGGCCTATTTCAATCTAATGATATGTTAACTTCAAAAGTAACTAATATTAGTTTGAAAAATTAAATTCTTAGACTGAAATATTCACTAAGTAATTTCTGCAAGTTTTTAAATTTCCAAATTTGGAGGATGCAGAGTTTAATTAGCTCCTAAAAAACGCAGAGTTAAAAAGTAAAATGATTATAAAATGGAAAATGCAACGATAATTAAACTCGTGTATTACCAATTGCAACATTATATAATAAATCGAATACCAAGTGCAATGTATGTTACGATGTGAGAATGGGATGTGTTTATTTTTCAGAACCGGTGCTTAGCCTGCGTATGTGGTAAAGGGAAACAAAAGGAAAGTGGGAGAGAGACAGAGAATCCGGTGCGAGAGGAATCGCCCCACAACACCTAGACTGTGTGTGCAGGAATGTGGGCAGGCCTCAATGAATCAGAAATTCCTAAAAGATTAAGCTTTTGAATGGACCTACAAAGGAAAGGTTAGGGCGAAGTTTCATACACAAACCCCACCTGCAGCGTTTAAAAAATGTTAGCACAAGTGAAACGAACGTATTTATAAATGATTGTAATTGATTTTACGATTTGTGAAATCAAAGTACTTGCTATTTATAATTAATAAAAATTGTTTAAAATGTATTTTTATGTCACTTATGATGGTCATATATTTTTAAATCTCGTTAGCCAATCATTATACAGGACCTTTCGTTCTATATAGGATTTCCTGTGCTTAAATTGCACATTTAAACTTATAATTACATACAATAATACAAAAAGTACAATTGCTTACTTACATGTACGAAATAGTTGTAAAACTATTAATCCCTGAAATAATGAAGTCATTTTAACAATCACTAATTTAAATACAATTTTATCACAGAAAACGATTCAATCTTAAACGTAAACGGAAATGAATTGCTTATGAGATGTCATTCTCATTCAGTTCATCTTCCCAGCCTACACTACTGTCTCTAGTCTCAGGTGTGCACTGTACGCAACGCTCAGCACTTCTATTGTGATTTGAATGAGTGCCGCATGAATGAATCGCACGGTCGGTCGGTGGCACGGTGGAGGAGGGGAAGTGGAGAGGGAGGCAGGAATAACGCAGGAGGAAGTGGAATCATACCGGTCTCCTGTTTGTAGGACACTCCAGGTACGTCACACGCAATACCTGCTGTGTTCTCTCTTCAGTGTCGTACTGCCTGGTCTACATGTTACCTGAAACTTTATTCTGCTTCATTACATTAAAACGTTGACCATTTTTTTTGTACGACCAAGTCGTTGACTACAAAGGGCCTACCAGCGAAGGGCCTTTGTCTTCTGCAGCACTTGAATGTAGGGCATACCGGAAGAAGATCAGATGAACATTTTAAACTAACTCATCTCTCATAACGAAGTTAAAGAAACCACTGGAATTTTAAAGTAATTGTTTTCCATAAATATATTCACTCTACTTAGTGTTTTTATTTCTGTTTGTAATAATCGCTAGTAGACGATTGGAATAGGTTATAAATAGAATGAAGGTAGGGGTATGAATCTTGTCTGGTCTTGGGGATGGGGTAGAATCATGACACATTTTCAGTTCTACATATAGGTAAGATTTTATAAGCTGGCACTTGGGAGCTGCGGACCTTGTCGAGAGGCCGATGACGAGGAGGTGCTCGCAGGTCATTTTCAAAAACATCGACACTTGGACTTCCGCTGACATAGGTTTGACTCACTATTTTGTTACTTATTAATAGATTTTAATGTACTCGTATAGTAAAAATAACAACAAATGTAAATAGGGCGTTCACGGAAGCGGGCTAATAGGATTGTCTAAGGGTTGGGACGGGTATGGCCCCGATGAGGGATGACGACAGTGCCTGATGTTTTCTAGACGACGAATACACAATTTCCACCTAAGACCCAAGTGCCAGGTTATAATTTTTGAGCTATACCTACTCTCAATCTAAACCATAAAGATTGAGCCACCAGCTGTACCATCGAGTGAGGAAGGATAGGTAGAGATCGATACGGGGAAGTTGGGGGTTCAATTTGGAAACCTTTTTTGTAGTTTTATTATCCATCAGTATTATTATTATCCTACAAAAGGATAATAGTAGTACGTTACTAGTAGGGATTTCCTTACCAATAGGGTACTGTAGTAATGATTAATGTGGGAAAATAAACCTTAATCGTATAACAACTATTATTTGAGGAACTATTCTAGATTTTGAGGTTACGTTAGTAACAAATAAAAGACGTACACAAATCTTACAATTATTTTTTTATTTGTTACGCTCTTCCATGACAAACTCATCATCATCAGTGAGTGTTACTACTACAAGCTCTAACTTATAACTAAGGTGAAAGTCAGTCAGTCAGAGAGGGGGGGGGGGTTGGTGGCCCCGAGGTTATGCAGCGTCTGTCACCGACGATGGCTGGTTAGAAGGGAATAACAAAGAGGTGATGGATGATCTTAAACTAACTTAACTTGTGTAACAGAAATTTCGAGCAACGTAGCACACTTAAACTTGAGGCTAGAATGAATGTCATAAGTATTGTAGAATGAGCTTAAGATTAAACTAAACTATCTTAACTAATATACTACATCATAAAACTTAACCTTACAGATAAATAATAAGATGGGATTAATATGGAATAAATAAACAGGGTTTACGGCAAGAATACAAATTGCAGTTAAACACTATTAGATAGACGGCTGGGAGAGAAAGTGCGAGTTGCCGAGGTGTTATGGAGGGTCGAGAAGAATTTTGGGACGAGGACGAAAAATAGGAGGGGGTCCAACTGAGTTTGCCAGATCCTTAAGGTGTGGGTAATATGAGCTTTTGGCACTACCAAATAGCTTCGCTGAGAGGTATTTGACAAAAACAGCAAGCGAAGGGAGTTTCGGATGGTGACATTTGACAGGAAAGGAGACCATCAGAAAGGAGCTTCTTAGGAGAGGAGCATTTGGTACATGTGGTGTTTGATTTTGAGAGGGATGGTACTTCTGAGGAAGAGGAGAGAGTAGAGTTTAGCACGGACAGCTCTACTCTTGGTAAGGGCTGAGGAAGTTTAGAGAGGAGAAAGACAGGCGCTTACCTAGGATGACAGCAAAATTATTTAACAGAAGACCTCCGGCAATGGGGCTCCCGTCAAGAGTGATGGCTCCTGTTTGCGGTCGTAGATTTCTGGTGAAGCAGTT
>JBAIZL010000005.1:11699583-11704583 GCA_036971475.1 Prosapia bicincta
AAAAGCTTTGAATTGTAATTCAAATATAATTCTTGTATTTGTATTTTGACTTTTGTTCTTTATTAATACACAAGAAAACATATTGCGATATTTATATATATATATATATATATATATATATATATATATATATATATATATATATATACATATATACATATATATATATATATATATATATATATATATATATATACATATATACATACACATATATATATATATATATATATATATATATATATATATATATATATATATATATATAATGACTTTTAATGCTACTGTAAGGCTCTAATAGAGTTTAGTTTAAATTTAAACAGTAAAACTGTTTTTGTGTTTTACATCGTGAGGTATTTCTATAATCCCATTCTTGGTATTTACTTGGCAAAAACACCAGTAAGTTAGTGTTTGTATTTGCTAAAAGTGTAATTAAACAGTAAAGATTTAATTACCTATAAAAATTATCAGAATTAGATAAAATATTTGAAAATAAATTAACGCAATCACTATATATATATATATATATATATATATATATATATATATATATATATATGTGTGTGTGTGTGTGTGTGTATTATTTATTTATCGTACTCAGAGTAAGATTTATCATGAATGACTATGAGCTTGACTATTGTGATCAATATAGTATATGCAAGTAATATAAATCATAACCAAACTCACAATGGAATTTTAGTCTTAGTCAAACGCGGTTGACTTATTTCACTCTTATTTTTACTTAATAGTAACACCAACTCTATTGTAACCTTCATTGTTAAAAATTTGTCTTTAATTTCAAATGACCAAATCTTTAATATTAAAATTACATTTATTTATTTGGACTGATTCGAAGTTAAGTAAAAGAAGCCTTTTAAAATATTAGTGTTTTTAAATTTCAGAATTTTTGTTATAAAGCTTTTTGAAGTAATTATAACGTCAACATTTCACCTCCATTTAAATTGGAAAATTAATTTGATAAAATATTAATTGACGTTTTATATAAATAGACAATAATATAATCCTTGTTCTTTCATAAATCTATAAAGGCCAATAAATGTAATAAGATACAGTGTCACATATTTTGTTTAAATTTAAAAACTACACGTTCTGAAAATTTTCTACAGAATTCTTTTAACTAATAAGCTTACTTTATGACCCTTTTTAGTAGTTACCTTGGAATTTGGTAAATTAAATTTATAGCCTACACTTAGTCATCTAATCCACAGGGAACCAGGTGAGCCCCTTGGGTGCTAACCTAATCCTAAGTTGTGGCATCTTTTGAATTGTATTTTTTTTGTTTTTACAATTAAATGTTTTTAAATAACTTATTCAAGTTAATTTAAACAAAAAATTAACTAGTCTAAAGTGCCTTACCTGCGTTGACTTGTAAACCATAGATTATGAATCGACTTGCAGGTGACTTTTTAATTATATATTTTAATATATATCACTATTATTTTTCATTATTTTGTCGAGCATACTAATTATATCATTTTATTATTTTCCATTATTTTAATTATTTTTTTTCCTTTAAATAATAGAAGCTAGAGAGCTTCCCAATTACCAATAACAAATTTTCGTAACCACCACTAATGGTAGCTATAAAAGCAGCTCCATTCAAATTATCTTTGGAATAATGTATACTGAAACAATTTCCTTTCACGACTCTCGTGTTACAGCATTATCTGTAAATACCACTCTCCATGCCTTTCTATTGAGAGAATTTTATGTAAAATTTATTTCCGTCATTGATTTTCAGGGATTATTATTTTTTCAAGTGTTAATCTGGATTTCTATTTTTTTTAATAATTAGGAATCCAATTAATAACTTCTTGAAAATTATCTCATCATGGATCCTTAACTGATCCAATGCTTGGTTTAAGTTTCGTACGTGAATGGGTTTTTCACATCCATTACTGATCTTTATCATATCCATCTGTCTTATACAAAGATCTGTTATTTAATCAAACTTTTAAATTTTAGAATATCTGAGTTGTTTCCTTCGCAAAGAGACTTTTCTTTGTGTAAAACTGGCTTGCTACATAAGTAGTAATACTTTTTACTTTTAAATATATATATATATATATATATATATATATATATATATATATATATATATTTATATTTCCTTTTCATGGCTTTGTTTCCCAATTCCTCTGCACAGAACTCAAATAAATGTTTCGATTACTTTCTTTTATTTGCAAACTTGATTTTCTATAATTCCTTTCAGATTCTTATCATGTTCTATGATAAATCTAACGTATTTATCTACTGTACATACCTGCAAGTTACAGAGTTCGGTTTCTTATCGATGGGTATGTTTCCGTTAAATTTCAAGCTCAACTTTCTATCTCTACATTCTTCTTGAAGTTTGCGAATAGCATTACACATGTGATTTCATTTTTGAGGTTCATCATTCTGAATAATAAAAGATTGTGCGGTGTTGATATCACACATTTTTACTCCATTGTTTAAGAGCTTAAGATAAATTCTGTAAAGGCATATAGATGTATACCAATCAGGTGGAAGACCTACATGTAAAGAATTATTCGAAATGTTGAATACCTCTTTTGTATATTTATTGAGTTCCTCTTAGGGTGCCTTAACCACTTTAATAAAGGGGTAGTTTAGGTGTCGTTTCTCAAGCCTTCTATATCTGATGCACTGGAATGCTCTTAAGCTTTAGTGATGTCTACAAACGTATGGAGAAACTCTCCTCTGTGTCTCTGTTTAGTGGCATACGCAAGCACACTCACCACATAAACATGTTATCGTTACAAAGGGACTCACCAGTAAAACGTATTTTCATTTAATTTTATATAAATTTCAATTACTCACACTCAGACAACAAAGGCTCAACATTCATAATAAGCTTTGCAGAATGTACAGATATTGAAAATATTAATAAAATAACGAGACAGGCGAATAAATAAAAATAGGGTATTACTTCTTTAGGATATGTTTTTTTTTTTTTTTAAATATAACTACACAACTTCACTTTAAAAGAGGGAATATTAGTGGTCGTAAATTCTTCTCATTGTGATAGCGATCTCGTTGTGGTATAACCCTGTACAACTTTACTTCCAATTAAGAACTACAACACAACACTCTCATGTCAACCTTTGTAACTTAATAAGGATCAGGAAATAAATAAATAAAGTCACTTGTTAACAGGAACGTACGTTTATTTGCGCTGAGCAGAAATGTTGAAAGCTAACATCTGGATAACAATTCTCAAAACCTGTGAACCCGTTCCTATGCGTTTGTGCGCAATTTGCTCGCTCATATAAATATTTAAAATATACATTTCATTAAAATATAATTTAGCTATTAAAATATATTAAAATCATAACATAAAGCTTTTAACAAACAATAAACAAGTGTATACAATTATTATAAACGGTGCAGTAACACGTATCGCGTGTAACGTAACATGGCACAAACCTTTGCACAAAGCTCCTAGGAACAAGTTCCATCCAAGGAATTGCCATCCTTCAAAACTACTGTGCCGAATACAGATTAAACAATTCCGGTATTTGGTAGTAATAAAGTTTGACAATTTAGGGAGTTTGATCTCCCACAGTTTGATAAATTAAATACCTTTACATCAAGATTCTAAAAATGAATAAAATAAAGCAAATGCAAAAATAAATCTAGCAATCCAAAAATTTAAACACTATAAACAAGACGCCCACTACAAACATAATTCAACAGACATATTCGTTGGAAGATCCAGCATCCTATACATCCAAGGGTAGTTCCTTCCTCTAGTTAAATCTATTTTTTTCAATATAAAATCTCTCATTCTATTTTTTTAATTTATTTTCTCAAAAACATTCAAAGCATCACATATATTAATATAACTATGTTATTTTTCTTGACAAAATGTACAAATTCTTTCTTCACACACTATTATAATAATGGTTTATTTTTTGTTTCTTTTTCTAGTTATAATATACAATCGCTATCGCTTTCAACCGCATTCAAATATTTTAAATCTTATTTAAAACGCATTCCCACTGACAAGTTTTGTACAAAAGTCTTACAAGTAGTAAAATATCAATGATAATCAATAAACTTTTTAAAAGACTTTGACCACATTTTTAAATATTTTGAAATCAATGATAAAAATATTGTACAATTAAGAAGAGGAATGCATGTACAAGAAAAATTACAATAAATTTAAAAGATAATAACTAACAATAACAATTACGAGGTTGGTCTTCATATAAGATTATTTTAATTAGACACACAGATGGACGTGAAAGAAAAAACTAGTTTTTAAATCTAACTTATACATATATATTCGTTGTACGAGTTGACAAAATTAATTCAGTCAAAGACATTCTCTTAAGAAGATCTTTTCAAAGTAATTAACAACAATAATACTTAATGAATACGGTCATAAAAACAATTATGTAAAACCAACCTTTAAAAATCACTCTTTAATCCTTAATTCTAGGCTACAATTCATGGTCACTATGTTCTTACAATGATATCACAATCGAACCAATAACCGGCGAGCTGTAACAACTCACTCGTGAATTGTCGCTGTACATAGTCTATATCTCTATTTCATCACTAAACCTTCGTCCTCCACGGTGAACAAACAATTAGTATCAAAAGTAATTATCACTTTTAATTCAAATATATCCAACAATTTGATCTAAAACAATTCTCTATTATTCTACTTAACAATACAGACCCCGTCCAGACCAATTACTTTAACCGATTTTAAAATGACCATGATTTATTTGTTCAATATAATCTATATTTTAAATTATTTTGTTTTGTTTTTACAAGGAACAAAATTTTAACCAGACAAAAGAGAAGACTAGGATTAACGAATATTAAATTTGGCAACGAGAAACATTATGGTAAATTTTCTTTTTTTTTTATATTTCTTTCCCCCCATTTTTACATGACGTCACAAATAAATGTGAGGAGCGTTCGATCACAGACGTACACCTCACGTCAGGTAATGTTTACTGGCCCCG
>JBAIZL010000005.1:11709583-11712083 GCA_036971475.1 Prosapia bicincta
ATGCAGTATCCGAGATACGAGCATATTTATGCCTCGTGAGGCCGTCTCAAAGGAAAAGGACACAAGCCAATTTTGCGGTTTACTACAATGTCTGCATGCACGTATCAGCAGTTAATTAATGCGTAGGGACTGTGACGTCACTACTGCAGAGAAGTGGGGTAATAAAGATATCAAGTTAGTTTGTTTAACCCTTTCTACCTTCCGTATCCGTAGCTCTATATACTCGTATATTTATGCATCATAATTGAAGTTAACATTAATTCAATGCTTAATACTTGAGGTAATATTTAATAAACGTAAACAATGTACAGAAATAATAGCGAGCACAGTAGTGTAATTATAATTAATAAACAATTGTAAGCCCTTGCTATAAATATTTACATAATCTATATATAAAACGTTTATATCCAACCTTCTGTTCAGTGTTAGCGAAATGTTCATAAACGTTGTGTAAATATTTGTAGCAAGGTTTTATAGTTGTTAATTAATTGTAAATAATATATTAAAAGTTAGAAACAATCATGTTTCACTACTATAAGAGATTTGTAACTGGGTTATAATATTTTAAATAAAACCATTTATATAAATAGAATGTATCATATTTATAATAAAGATAAACACTTGTTGGATTCAGTTTCACAGAGTTAGCGGGAAAACTAAACGTATATTACGAAAGGTAAACTGTCTTTATTCTTAAGCTCATAATAGCAATTAATACATTTTACTAATTTTAAAAATACCTAACTACGTGAATTTTAACAAGTAACTAAGTAAATATTTACAAATTAATTTCTAACGATTGTCCCAGCTATTACATCGGCCAAACCAGCAGGTCATTCTACACACGCTTCGAAGAACACATTACCCCCAAAAAAAAACCTAAATCGAGCTACGCAACACACCTAAAAAACACCCAACACACACACAGACATACACACTAATTTAAATGTTCTACACACATTAAAACAAAGTAAAAAACTAACAACGTTAGAAAATTATGAAACCTACAAACACTACGCAACGGATAAAGAAAACGTATTAAATAATCACACAGTTTGAAGCCAACAACCTTTTCTATTATATGGCACACAAAATAAAAACAACCCAACCCCTTCTACAGTCATAAATTCATTCCTGTTAGAGCCTTTACACCTAACCGATGCCACCAGTAGAGGAACAAATGTTCCAGCAAGTAAACAATTACGTATTCACTTAGTTAAGTATTTTTAAAATTAGTTTAATCAGTGAATTCAAGATGATTACATTAAGCAACTATAATACATTTTCATTAAGGTTAACGATTGTTTTATTTTACATCAGTTAATTTTAAAACTAAGCGATTACAAGTAACTAAGCGATTACTTACTGTTTTTACAAACACTAGACACGGAAAAATTAACAATTTTCAAAATAGTATTAGTCTAATAAAAATGTGGCATGCTAAAAAAGAATTGGTACTTTTAAAAATATAAGCTTGCTTCTATGTCAATTATATTAACTATATATCCTGTAGAAAAGCAAATTAATTCACTACTCACAAAACATGTAGATTTTATTTTTTCAGTTATACACGTCTCAACAAACAAGATGTATTCCTTAGTGCATAATATCTATTTATCCTAGTGCATAATTTACACTGAGGAGTACAGCTTGTGTTATCAAAATGTGTTTAAGTAAAAAAAAAAATCAAAAGAAATACTATGTGAATAGGTACTCTTTAATAATACATACTTATAAACAGATTATAAATAAACGGAACAAAACAATACACAAAAGAATATAAAAAGAATACAAATAAAACTAAAACTGTAAATGTAAAATTATGGTTAAGTTCAAGTAATTAGCATGTCAAGATTTGCTACAGTTCAAAATTACTCCCTACAATCGACAAGAAAAGAGAAATATAAATCAATAATACAGTATTCTTATACTGGATCTAATTCTGTATTGTAGAAAGAAAACGTCCAATAATGAATCAATTTCTATTTGCTCAAAAGATTTTAACGCTTCGATTAACAAATAAGGCAGTGAAGCAGCACATTATCCATGGATAATAATCGCCATATTATCTTTCTAAAACAAAACCATTTCTTTACAAGTGACGTATAAACCTAGCCCAAAACAGTCTATAAAATCTCTTACATCAGTTAATTAAAAATTAAACTATATGTAACGGAAAACTGATGTTTATTTTTAATCAACATAAATAAAACATCTTAAGAATATAACTAGTGATCGAGAAATAAATCTTAGAATTTATTTCATTGCAATCTGGGAGAGAAAGAAGAAAATATGTTTCGGAAAGCTATTTTCCTATTTTCAGCCAGTTTTAAGCTGAGAATATTTTTTTAAAAAAATATTTTTAAGAATATTTGTTCCCTAAAAATTATCTTGCAATCACATATATTGCGAGTAGAAAACCATTATTCTGTAGATTTATTTAAACATTTGTTTCTTTCAGTGCTTTATTATGGATTTTTAGCAATGCAGTAAGTCTTCA